>JAOWAT010022572.1:0-12204 GCA_028571025.1 Longipedia americana | reverse complement strand
CACTGAACATGTCAAGTAATAAGCAATCACTCTCCAACATGAGGAAAATCACAAGAATAGCATTATTCATCAAAACATTTTGACGTGAAAACACGAGATTTTCTCTAAATAAAAATTTCCAAAAAACTTCATAAGACGTCTTAAATTTTCGGGTGCTTGAGAAAGCCCAATAAGAAACCTTAAAAGGAAAAGATAAGAAGCATAACCCAAAACCCAAAAACAATGTAGAAATATAACTTATTCTATCATCATTCTTATACCGATAGATTTATCTGTATTTATGCTGACTTACACTGTACCGTTCGTTCGCAATTGACTCTGCCAATAATTCAAAAGAATTTTAGTAATTAACTTATGGTATTTTTGACGGAATCTTTATTAAATGTAAATTCAACTGAATTTTGTGCCAATTTTCAAAATCGTTCTTCCTTTTTTAAAGTCTCATGTACCTAGAATAACAATAGAATTCATTCATACGCAAAAAATAAATTTGCATTAAATTTTGAAAAATCAAAATTAATAAATCTAAATTTTTCATTAAAATTAGTAGAATCAATAATAATTCTTTTGATTGTGCCAATTTCAAGTGGACGGAGAAATGAATATGTCAAAACAAAACCTGGTTCAGAAATCATTGCAAATCGCGATCCATTAATACTGCAACAGAATCTGAGGGACTTTTTCCGCCAAAAACGTAGAAATGCATTTTCATGATCTACTTATTTTTTCAGTGCAATCACTCATACCGTCATATTTCTCACAGATGGGCACTGTTTGAAACAGAAATTAATAAAAATAAAACATTTTTGATGCACATCTGAAAAAAATTCTGGAACAGTTTTTTGACAATTTTTTTCTTAAGTATCTTTTCCTAAAAATTCAGCAAAAATCGAAAATTCAAATTATTACCAAATATCATGATTTTTATGCCAATAGTTGAATTAAAAACATCCATATTTTGTCAAATTTAGGACAAATCTTTTAAAACCTCAGACGAATTGGAAAAAAACCACCAACATTCTCAAGAAAACTCAGCCAAATTTTCAAAATACGTACCTTCAAAAACCAGAAAACTTTAAAGCACGACACTATAAGTTATTTAAACAATCTAAAATCTTTACAAAAGCCTGACAATAATGTGAATACTCACAAATTTGCATTAGAGAAGGAGGTCAATGACATAAGATTTAATGCCCATCTGTGATTCTCCAATATTATCGCAGAAAAGCAGAAGCAAAAATATGCCAAAAATCAGTTGTTGACCCAAATATGTTTGGTCTTGACGGACATATTACAGGTTTCACTCAGCCTCCTTATTCTGTCATAAAGAAAAATTGCTGTAAAATTAGGCTTTCTTGAAGAATATTATTCAGCAAGTTTTTTTCCAAAAAAAAATTCCAAAAAAGCCTGACATGAATTATAAAAGTTACTGTGCGATACTAGTTACACATCTTTCTATGTTCAGGTTCCTTGTCATAAGATGCATGTTTTCAAACTTGCAAAAAATAATTTTAGTGGTTTTTTCTTCATATTTTCGTTGTGGTATTGGTTTTGTGTAAGGCCGTTGCACTTACATACAAAGGCACTTTCAGCTTCAAGAGTGGGTCAAAAATATAAAGGAGAACTTGGAAAAAGGCTCACTTAAACAACACAAAAGTACTTTTTAGTCTGTATATGTAGGGTTCTAGAGAGGGAAATTTTCCTACAAAACAAAATTTCATTCAGTTTTAAACCAATTTAAGAAAAACTTTGTGGCAGAGCTAATTTTTCGTCAGCTTTTGGTGAATGAAGCAAATTTGATTTTCCAAAATAGGGTTGCTGGAGAGGTTTGAGAGAACAATTGGTAATGCTTCTTCAGAGTCTTATTTTGACTTTCAATGAGGTTCTCAACTTTCATCTTATTTTATGTGTTTGAACAATCAAAATGAAGAAAATTGATTTAGGAAATAAAAGCTCTTTGAATTTTCAATGTAATTTTAAAGTTGGAAAACTTACCGGATAATTTCATTTTATTCAATGCTGGGTTTTCATTGAGCATACCACTTTGTCATGCATTCGTACTCAGCAACACTTTCATTCGCCAATTTTGCATCATAATTTCCAGAATTGAAAATTTCTTGTAGGTTTTCCACTTTGAAAATTTGGGCAATATTTTATTGTATTTTATGCAATATTACTACTCGAACACTATCGGTATAAGGGCATTCTTGGGAACAACTTTTAAACAATGTTGTAAAATTTGCTTTGTACAACTCAATTCTTGCCTACATGTTTAGCTCAATTCTTAAATCAAAATGCATCAGCAGACGCATAAATTTTAAATTACATCAAAAGAAATTTGTATTTTTACAACAGTGATGTTCCATGAAAATGTTATGGTTTAGAATTCACTCTTGTTTTTCCTCATTTTATTCCTCTTGCTTTCAAAACTTTGCAAAGATTATATTTCATTGGTTTTTGTGCTGCAGAGTATTTAGAACATTTCAGCTCTTGTTATGGTCAAAAAGATCATATATCACTGGACGATTTCTTTTTCTGTTTTTCCAATCCTTTTTTATATTTTTCCTCCATGAGCAATTTTACTATTGCTGAAAAACTTAAAAATTGGACATTGTGTTGAGATAGATCAGAATTAAATATTGAGAAAATAAGCATTTATATGAATTCAACCTTAGAGGATTGAAATCAATAAATAGGAGTCCTGAGGTGAAAAAAACCAGGAAAACTTTTCGACAGTCCAAACTGAATTTCTTACCTACCACGATAAGTTTTTTAACATTGTTTTTACTGTACAAAGACTGAGCTTCAATTTTGCAAAAAGCTAAGAAATTTTATAAAATTGATAAATACAAAACTTCTAAATTATGCCACTTTAAACACTAAAAAAGCCTGAAAACTCAATTTTGTGGTGAAACTCAGACCAAAATTTTCCAAAACTGATCCGCAAAACCCAAAATTGAGAAATAGGAAATTTGTAGATGTTTTTAGCCCCTTAGCCCTATCCAGTATGGGGGTGGGCCTTTTAGGCCCATACAAAGTTGAAGGATGAATTTCTCCAAATTTTGACTAATAATTCAAAAAAAATTATGAAAATGAAAATTTTGGTCTAGTATCGAGAGAGCTTGACAAGAAATTTCAGGCAATTATCCCGAGTACTTTTTGAGAAAATTCGAAAAAGGTCAGAGCAAATATTTCTGAGAAAATCGCATTTCAAAATTGCTTAGTGAAAATCATATTTTAAGTACCTTCACTACTCCTTACGTTAAAAGAAAACCAATTATGATTCTGACCTAAAATTTTGTACACTTATGAAGGAATAGTGAATAAAAATTTCCCCATTTTTATTTTTTCCAAAATTTTTGCAAAAATTTAAGATTTTGATCATTAGATTTGAAGGATTTTTTTGCTAATTTTAGTTGGTTTTGAAAAAGGCCTGAAAAACATGAAAGATTGTCGAATGAGACAAAATAAAGTTTATAGAATGAAAATAGAAACCCAAAAGACTAATTTGCACGAAAAAGGCCATTTTTGGCCTTTTTGACCTTCATGGCCTTTATCTTCATTAAGCCTTTGTATAACTTTCTTAAGGCTTACAAACATATCAGCTCAAAAGTTATTCTATAGCCGTAGTTTGGATGTTGCTAAATAAAAGTAAAAATTTTATTCAAAATTTTTCAGGAAATGCAAATTACTTCAAAATTTTGCCAAAAAAGCCCATACTTAATAGTGTTACTAGTGCCAAAAATGGTTGTATGCTTCAGAAAACTTTTTTCTTTTGCTCAATCAATTCCGAAGATAGATTTGATTTGATACATTAGATGCAAAAAATGAAGTTATTTCTTGAAATGAGAGTGAAAGTGTAAGAGGAAGAGGAAGAAATAAGTATTCTAGAAGCGTTGATAACATTTTGAGAATTCCACAGAAATAAAATAATGATTCTCTTCTACGTTCCTAAGTTTGCCATTATAAAAATGCTAGTACCACATCTCATCTAACCTAAGGTCCCACAAGGAAAAAGTGCACTGCATGTTTTCTCTTTTTGGCCTATTAAAAGGAGGTGCTTACGTATCACTTGATATCCCAGTTCGCGAGTTATTAATAATGTTCCTACGACAGTAATAACGTCTCCAGGGACATTATTAATATCTCCAGGGACATCATTAATGTTCTCTTTACTATATAAAATGTTGTTCCCGGGACATTAGGGACACTATGGACAATAGTGACATTAGGGACATTTAACTGACGAACTTGCCTAATATATTGATATATTTGTAGTATTACCTTTTGTAAAAAGAATAAATCAATTTTATGAAGTTCAAGAAAACTTGATCAAAGATTCAATACACTCCTCGAAACTTTCGGGTTTTTTTTGGTGAAAATGTAAGAATATTATGTCATTGAGTAATAAAATGAATTGATAGCAATATACAATACAGAAAGTAACATTTAACAATTCCCATGCATTTTTGAGCAAGAGTTAAATCTTTACTTTTAACCGATTTAGTGTAAATGAAAATTACATTTTGAAATGAAATCTTTTTTAATTTTATATCTTTAACATACATTTTTAACAAAAACGTGGATCAGTGCTACAGTTTTTGTACTTAATGTTCCATTGAAATGCATTTATATAGAAGTGAATACATTATGTAATGCATATGTATGTAAAAAATACAGTTCTTAACTTGCACCTAATACTTTTCAAATGATAATGTACATGCTAAACGCTAACTCCAGTACTTTTTTCAAAGAGTATAATCTAAAGTCGGAATGAAAAAAATTAGTGCTCATTCACAAATTTTGAGATTTTAATGAAAATAATTGATATATTTTGTAGTCATAAATAGATATCATGTTAGAACGATTGCCCGCTAGAACGTTTAGTGCACTCTTCTTTGAGTCAGTCCCTTTTTCTATTTCAGTTAGATTTTCACCACAACACGTTCTTTCGACTCCAAAGCAGTGAGCCAATCTTAGCTTCATCAGCAGTTTTTTTGTTTCTGCAAAAAAAGTCTTAACCCCATTAAGAAATAGCAAAGAAAAAACTAAGGAAAAAAGAGAATAGGCCTCTCTCTGTCTCAACATCCTTCTCAAAACTGTAAAGAAAAAGTTAAGAAGAGGGAAAAATAGAAAGAAGTTTTTCCCCAAAAAAGAGTTAAAGTAGCAAATTTTTCCTCATCACTTTTCTGCTGCAACAATAAGACATAACTATTTATAAGTTTACTACTCCATCCACTTCAAATAATTTGAACTTGAAAATTATCAAAAATCATCTTTTTCAGTCATACTTTTCACCAAATTCATGCTAGATTGTCATGAAAGTTGGGAAAGTTTTAGAAATTGAGTTCTGTCAATTTCTAAAACAACTTTATCTGTCTTTACTAACCTTCAACTCTAAGGAAGTTCAAGATAAAGATTGGAAATTTTTATAGTTTTTCTTTTCAGTCCATTTCAAGTGGAGGAGTTACCATGCACCAACCTGAAGTGAATTTCAATAATTAGCAACCTACTTCTTATTGAAAAGTAAACAAGAAAATGACAGGGTTTGCTTACACTTTACTTAGTGTGTTTGATTCAAATCAAATAATTTCAAAACTTCTTTGCTGTACCTTTACTGTCTTTTAATCACACTTACGGTTATACTTTCATGCATTTAACAAAAAATACAAATAAACCAAGAAAAGAAATCAACCCTATCATAAGAAAGTGAAACAAAAAATTACAAATTTGCCTAAGGGAGGTGTCTGTCTATTTGTTCAGAAGGAAAGTTAAATGTTATTTTCTCTTTTTGTGCAGTGCAGTAGACTAGCAACAAAAAAGAACCTTGAAATTCCTATCAGATGCAAAGCTTAATTTGTAAACTTCTGGAATGAAGTTGATTTTTTTAGAATATTTTTAGATAGTACGTTGACTTTACTTTATGCTTATGCTATTTCAACACATTCCATTTCAATAAAGGGAATTTTGAATTGAGATTCTTGAGATTCTTTTAGAAACGGCCTATAATTCATTTGGTTAATATAACACCCTTTTCAATAAAAAATTTCCACGCTTGGAAATCTTGAAACTTTCAGATGTCCGAACCATTATAGATTTAATCAAAACCATAACTTCAAAAGATCAAAAAAGCTGAGGCACATCAATGCAAAACCCTCCCCGAATCAGATTTTGGAATTTCATACGAGAAAAAAGATCGTTTCCAGATTATTGCCTAAGTGATCTTGCAATATTGCAAGTTTAGCAATAAATTGCATGCAATATTGCATGCAATATTTTTCAATTCCTCAATTTTCTTCAAACTTTTTGGAAATAATGCATGTTTCTACCATAATTTGACAAAATCCTGGTAGAAACATGCTATATTTGCAAATTTTTTGAAGAAACTTGAAGAATTTAAAAATTTTGCATGCATTATTGCATGCAATTTGTTGTAATGATTGCAATATTTTAAGATCACTTCCCAGGCCTAAAGCATATACTTTCTAGTTAGGCTATCCTTGCCAAATAATAACACTGTATGAAAATCCATGGATTTTGCCTAGGTTGAAATGTGCCTCTCACTTACTTTTTAAGACTTTTTTCTCTATCTGACTCATACTCAATCCTATAACTACATTGAAACTATCCCGAAATGAAAGCCAAAAGACTTTAAGGAGGAAAGTAGAGGTGGACTTAACAAAATTGCGCAAATATTGATGGGATCAATTCTAAGCTAATTTTTTGAACTAAAATGAGTACTTAATAAACATTTTTTAATTCAATGGAAGCTACATATACATATCAATAGTTTTGAATATGCCCTTCAATTGAAGTAAATTTTGTAGGCCTTGAGCTCTTCAAAGATATGTTTGACATCAAAATCAAGTAGCTGCTTTTTTCTTTTCATGACAAAATGTAAATTCTTTATATGTTCCCAGTCCTGAAAGTAAGACAAGAGAAAGAGAGAATGAAAAGTAGAAAATAGAACTTGAAGTGAACTAAAGAATAGAAAAGTGTCTCCAAAAGAAAGTAATTGGGCCATTGGAAAATCTGGTTTGGACTGTAACTGAGCAGTTAAATGTAAAATAAAAAGAAGAAGAAAAAAGAAAAAGAATACAAGTTGCAATTTTGACCTTCCTTTTTTCAGAGATAATTACGCTGAAAAAAAGTTGTCTCAAAAAGGAAGCTTATTCCTTAAGGAGAAGAAAAGAACTATTGTTAAAAAAATAAATCAGACTATCTCACTTACACATTTAAGAGGAGTATCACAAATCAACTAGAAGAAATAGGAATTAGAGTTTAGTGAGACATAAGAATGTAAAAAGACACTGCCTGAAACACTCAACACTGCTTTTAGATAATGACCTAGCAAAGAATAAATAAATAAAAAATCCAGAATCAAGAATAAAATACAATTAAATTAAAGATTGCTTCTTCAGCCTGCATTGAAAGATTAAACAAAATAGTAAGGGTGTAAATTAAAACCACGATGAAAATTCTACCAGTATGAATCTAAATTCTAAACCCAAGGTGCATTACTATGAACCAAAAGAATCCCTGCTTTGATCTTTTGGTATTCAACAAATAGAAAATGAAGCAGCCAATTTTTCCATTTAATTCATAAATTTCTGTATTAAAAATTAAATTTTGTTTGACTTCAAGGGTGATCTTTTGGCAAATAAAAGGAGCAGTGGTTTACTTACATTATTAAATACATATCATTTTAATTTACACCCTTAGTTATAGAATTTAGTAGAACTACATTGGCTTTTGTCAGTCAGTTTGTTTGATCCACAAAGATCACTCTGTCCAAAACAAGGACAAAAAGATAGTCTTTGATGTATCATCAATGCTGTCTTGGCGTGGCTAGCTTTATTTGATTAGGTGTGTGTGACACTCAAGCTAGAACCATTTGGAAACAATGTTTCAGAAATATTGTTTCAGAAATGAACCTTTGGCAAAATGTTTAAGAAAAGGAATGAGATAATCATAGGAGGTGATGAAAACAGAACGGGTTATTCATGTTGAAAATTTGCAACTTTATTTCTGGACAAGCTATAGACAAATCTAGGAAGGAAAAATTGAAAAATTGAATTTTTAAAACAAAATTAATTAATATCTTATCTTATTATTTCAATTTTTTAGGTAGAAGATAGATCCTATGTTAACAAACAAAAAGAAATCACAACATTCTCAAAATTTGTTTTCCATGTGTTTTCATATTATTTTAGAGAAGTTTCATAATAGGGCCCGTACTTCTTTATGTGGTCAAATATAAAAAATGCTCACCGGGCCTTGGAAATACATTTAAATGACGTATTTTGGTAAAATATTAAGATTGCTGAAGAAAAATCTTAAAAAAATTTCGTCGCTGGGCAGTTCTAGGCCCTCAAATTTTACTTCATAAAACAGTAAAATTCGGCGTTTTTTGGAGGTTTTGGGCCTCCATTGAAGTAAAGTTAAAGGGCCCAGAGACGAGAAAATACAGTTAAACTTTGCAAAACATATTTAATTAGCAATCGTTTTTGGGTCAAACTACATCATTTAAGAAAGTTTGAAGCAAAATTAAGTTTAGTCCGCATCCTATTCATAAATGTGTTAAGCTTGAGTGTTGCACCCCATTAGCAACAGATGGTGCTGGAAGCTAAACAAGGCGAGGTTGACCACAAGCATTGGGCAGAGAGCAGTGCTGACGGTAGCGTGCCGAGTAGGGCATCTTGGGGTGGCAGAATGCCCTACATCTTTGTTAGGTATGACAAAATCAGGCTAAGAACATTTTGGTTTGTTACACATAACAATTAATGACATAGCACGAATTTTTTTCTATTTTAAAGGTTTTTGTATTCCTCAAAAATAATTTTCCATTTATTTCAATTTATACTAAATGAAAGTGCAAAATTTTATGTTCAACAATTTTCAACTAGCAATATTTAATAAAAACATTCATAAAATTCAATAAAATATAACATTTCTATGTCCAAATACAAGAATCACAGGTTCTAATGACACTAGATCATGTTCTTATGACAAATTCCTTATTCCCAAATCTAAGTTTTATTAATAGAAATCTTTCACTCTTATGACATCTCACATTTTAACAACATTTTGAGTGCCTCTTAAAAGTGTCATTAGAACAGAAGATCCCTGGGGAGTCACAATCATATCTAGCGGTTGTTTAAAATTGTCAAAAATGAGTTGATTGTGGATTTTGATACTTCTGTACATAGAGAAAGTTCATGAATAATTTTGTAAGTCTTAACCCATTCAAAGGGGGCAAAAATCACATTTTCATCTAATCATGACTTTTAGAAAATGAAGAATATCACAGCTTGAATAATGAATTTTTGAAAATTTTTTGATTGAAATTAAGCACTGAGATATTTAGATCAGATTCAAAACTTCCTTTTAACCCATTTTTATATAATACTTTCAGAAATTTACATATTTGTAAGTTTCCATTTTCTCTTTTTCCTAAAAACAAGGTTTTATCACTTCCGCTAGTTATGATTGTGACTCCTCCCCTGTACTATTGATTTAAGGCAAAATTGCGCTTAAATTATCAACAAAACCTTAAAAATGACATTTTTGGTTGCTATCTGAGTTCCAAAATTTTTCTAACTCTAGATATATTTTCCATTGTCACAAAATGTTACCTGTGACAAAATTTTACATGTCACAGAACAAAATGTTATAAACTTGATTGTCACGCCTTAGGGAAAATGCCATCAAATATTGGTGCACAGTACAAGGATTGACACACAATGAAATTAGATGTTTGTCTGAAAAAGTACAAGATCAGCCCGAAGTCCAAGATGACCGGGCTAAGCGGGCAGAATTTAGTCTGCCCACTTGGATGGTGCTGAACGCACTCGAAATGATGGGCTTCCGTGTTGTCACGTCCGGACCATACGTGACGGGACATGCCAAGCATGACCAAAGAGAATTCGTGTGGACGTTACACAAAGCCCATGACGAGTGGGAATCAAGTTCAAAATAACAAACAGTGCTGCCATCTCTTGTCATAACGTTCAGATACATGCTGTGTGACTTATTAATGTGTGCATAATTAAATTTTTTAGAAATGATTTTGAAGAACATTGATTTTATGAATGAAAATTGATAAAAATAGCGATCTCAATACTTTATGAAGTAAATGATTTAAAGAATTAAAACGAATTGCTTTTCATAGTTGAAAATATTGCGAATTTATTGTGTTCAAATAAGTTAGGAAAAAAGATAAATTATATTATTATAGAACATAGCTGCCTACTACACTGATACCACAACTATGACTCTTATGTTTAAAGTACAGAGAAGCATTGACATAACATCAAAAAGTGGTCAATGCTATTTTGAATGGACAATATCAAAAGTGGTAATGTGTTCAAATGTGATATTTCACAACATGATAAGTCGTATTTGCTTATTTTGCTGTGATTCATCACAAACAATAACAAGAAGAAAAACATCAATTTTAATGAATGGACTTGAGAGAAAAATGTCTGAGAAGAATGATCAGTTTGAAAATGGTTGAATGACTCCTGAAGAAACATTAACCCTCATTCATTTGGGCTGGTGATTGCAAAATCTACTGGCACAGGAGAAGTGGGGTTATTGAAAAAGCCCATTTTAGCATGTTCAAATGAATGATGAAAATCAATTATCATTTTAAGATGTGTTCAATATATGCAAATAATATCTTATTGTAAAAAACAATATATGGATTTATTTCCTTATTGGGTGACTTTTCTGGAAATTGTTTCAAAATAATAAAGTTTTCTTCACAACATTCCAATTAAATAGGATTTGAAATTAGCAAATTTTTGCTTGTTTTAATAATTTTCAGTGCTTTGAGTATAATAATCATATTTGAGAAAGTTAACAACTATTTTCATTGCTTTTATTCATAAATATTTTAAAAAAAGAACAATTTTCCCCATAATCATTTTTAGGGTGTAAATTCAAAATCGTAATACAAAAACATAGCTAAATTGGTTGAATGGTTTGTTTCATCCAGTTCCATGCACATTTGTAATGACATTTTGAATGCGCATGTAACTGGATGAACAATCCACCCAGCCAATTTGGCTATATTTTGTATTACGATTTTGAATTTACACCCTAAAAATGACCACTTTTAGGAAGAACATCAGTAAATAGTTTCGATTTATAAATTTTGAAGGGAGAAATTTTGGGTTAGTTGTTACATTTACATAAATAAACAGGAAATGACACAACTTCTTAAAAGCTATTCATGGAAGTACACTTCTTGAAAAGAATGTCTCAATTAGGATAAGTAGAACAGCCTAATTGAATAATGGAAACTTATTTGCACAAACAAATAAGTTTGTACTGCAAAAGACTTTTGATTGCTCTGACAAAAGTACAAGTAGGGTAACAAAATTCATTCTTTGATATGTGTTTATGTACTTTTTGTAGCTTTTAATGATTTGCGAAATTTTAGAATTCTACAGTAGTTGCACCTTCCATCGACACTTTGGGAGACGCTCAAATTGTCGTTAAAAATGATTTTGACCGTCAAAACGCCGACGACTAAATTTGGTCGCTAGGGAAATTATGTGAAAATCCTATTACAAAAGAAATATCTGAAAGCCCTCGGCGTTCTATGGGTTAAGAGGCAAAAAGTGTTGTAAGAAAATAAGTTGTCGTTATCAGATGAGACAACTGTACTTGGTTTCTCAAAGAAGATTTTCCCGAAAAAAGGCAATCATTTTAAAAACAGCCTGTTATGTTTTTATGTGTCAACTCAGTGCATTATTTTAGGACAATTGTCCCCTCCCACTTTCATTTTCAAGCAAAAAATCTAATGCAGGTAAAATGTGTATGCTTTTTTATAGTAATATCGCTTAATTTCCTCTAAATGTCACCCAATAAAAGGAAGATCAAATCTCTCAAAAAGTAGGAAATTGTATGATTGTGTCTTTTCTTGTCTTGTCTGCCGCTACTCCGTGCGTGTGAAATTGTCAAGTTTTGAAATTATTTTCTAAGGACAGCTTTGACAATTTCTTTTGCATGGAATAAAAACCTAAAATGAAATGAGCAATAGACTAATTTAGTATACTTCATACTGCTATTCACGTCATAAAGGTTTTTTGTTGTAGGGCTCTGTTTCTCATTAAGTTGCAATTATAAAGATCAAAATGAATCTTCCAATAACAATGTTCTATCCACTTACTCTAAAAGAAAGAATTTAAAGGGACA
>JAOWAT010022461.1:0-12204 GCA_028571025.1 Longipedia americana | reverse complement strand
TAAATCACTTGGCTACGTTGGAATTGAGCTTTCTATAGTTAAGAAAATTAGTTTAGTGCTACGTAGGAATTGAGATTGCAAATTATCACAATTTTTGCTACGTAGGAATTGAGCAGTTTTTTTTTACTAGAATAAAAGACCACAAAAGAAATTGCTTTATCCTAAACCATTCTTATTACTGTACAAAATTAAGTTCTAAAGAGAAAAAAGGGATAAAAATCTGACAAATTTATTGAACTAATTTGTAATATTCACTTTTAAGCAAAAACTTTTTAGTTTTCGGACATCATAGAAGTTGTAGCAAGCAAAATTGGTGGACTGTGGTCGTCATTAAACATCTCAAAACCCGCGAAAAAACTTCAGAAACCTGATTTTAACAACTTTTTCTTTGTCTGAATTTATCCACAGTTTTTGAATTAGGCAGTTAGTATTCAAAATAAACTGAGGATTGAAATCTGAATATATATATAAAAAAAAGAAGAAAAAATTTGCCCTCATGCTACGTAAGTTCTGAGTTTGCAAAAAATTCTCTTGGCTACGTTGGAATTGAGCTTTTATAAGAATAAGAAACTTTTGAGTTAGTGCTACATAGGAATTGAGATTAATCTTTCTGAAATTGCTATGTAGAACACTGAGCAGTTAATTACTTCATTGAGTTCAAAAGCCCAAAACTAGTTTTTTAAAAATATATATATATATCAGAATATGCAATTTCTCAAACTTAAAGAAAAAATAAGCTCAATAAGAAAACTTGGATATTTTCAGGTAAAATTTATATTGAATCCATTTACAAAATATTTACCAGTGGGGGAATAAATATTTTTTCAAGTGAAACTGATCTTAACAGGCTTTTTTTAACAAAATTTTTCAAAAAATCTGGGTACTGATTTTTAAGAAAATAAAAAAATTGCCAAACCAGGATTTACGAAATTTCTAGGCTTTGAAAGTCAATTTTTGGGGGTAAAATTACCGTTTTTTGACTAAATTTTCTAAAAATATTGCCCAAAAATACTAATTTTTGAGCACAATTTTTGAAAAAACTCAGCATTTTAGTGAAAACATAAATTCACCAAAACTGAGAAATTTTATAAAAAACTGAGCTTTAAAAAACGCAAAAACCACAAAATATGAAATTTTTTCCTGTCTAATTAAGAAAAAATCTGCAAAAAAAGCCTGCTTAATTAATACCACCATGTCAACAAGACTAGCAAGCAAAATGGCCAGGGGAAAGAAAGGAAAGCCTGCTTCCCCAAACACTAATCCAGAAGGGGAAGTAACTGATGAGAATATTGCTGATGACACTTTCTTAAAACTAATTGACCATTATATGGAAGATGACGCCCAAACGTATAGGGACATAATAGAGGCCTTACAGGGAGAATTGACTGCCGAGCAAATTACCCAATATAATCGAGAAAAAGGCCAACTAGAAAGAAAATGTGGCCTAATTATGAATGCTAATATCGATGATATTTTCAAAGACCAAGCCAAGGCCAATCAAAAGATTATAGATGAGGGTGAGAGGGCTTTAAGGGCTGAGAAAAAGGCTGATGAAGCTGAGGACGCTAGGAAAAAGGCTGTAAAAAAGGCTGAAGATGATATAAAATCAATTCAAGCTGATAACGACAGGCTCAAAGCTGAGCTTGTCCATAAAGGCACTACTAACACCTTTGAGAAGGAAGTATTGAGCAACCAACTCAATAGGGAGATAGCGAGCCTTAGGGACGAAATTCAGACTATAAAGGCCAAAGCTCTAGATCCAGAAGGCAAGGCTTTTAAGTCCCAAGCTCTTTCCTCGCTAGTTACAAATATTGAGCTAGTGAAGGAAACCAATGCAGCTCAACCTGCCCAAGAAAAAATTGATGAACTGGTAAAAAAACTGTCTGAATATGATTTGGATGCAATTAGGCAAAGCCCTTCAGACTTAAGACAAATTATCAGACAAATTATTACAGAGTCAAGTACACCAAAGGCTCCTCATGACTCAGTGAGGGCTCCTATCAAGTTGGGTGACAATATTTTTATTGATAAGGCCCACCGCCGGTTAACAACATTCATTTCCTCAAGACCCTTTGCCGGTGGGCCTGAGGAAACCCATACCATAGACCAGGTCCTCAATGCAGTGTCCTCGACTATTTCTGCATTTTCTTTAAATCGCCAGGCGGCCTACGAGGCCCTAATCTTGACAATGCACCCTAATTGCAGAATTATTGTTAAGAGCCTGAGAGATGATGGCAAAACAATTGATCAAGCTTTTGACTTTCTTGAGCGTTATTATAACGCAGGGATTGATCCCATGCAATTTGATATATATACAAGAAATCTGATTGCTAAACCCATATCAAAAAATGTAAATGCTAATCTTGAGTATTTATATACCAAGGGGGCTCTGATCAAGGATCTACCGGCAACTGAAAAATGTACCCACATTATCAATGCCTTTAGAACTTTCTTGTTTGAGCACTGCCCCAAAAAATGCAACACAATTTCCAGGCTGTATTATAACTACAAAAAAGATCAAGTTTATGAGCACTGCAATGTTCCCTCTTCACTCATTCTTCAATTTCTCAAGTTCACTAGGTATGAAACTGATGGTTTTGTTCTTGAAACAGAGCAAAACCATCAATACAGAAATCCTAATTATAAGGGAAAAAACTATGATCCCAACTATAATTGGAAGAAAAAACATCTTTCAGAGAATGAAGAAGAAAAGAAGGAGTCCTCTGACATTGAGGACAATCCCTCTGATTATGTGGCAAACATTTCTGAAGATGAAGATGATGAATGTGAAAATGATGAAGATGAAAATGGTGAAGATGATGAAGATGATGAACGTGAAAATGCTGAAGATGATGGAGGCGAAAATGTAGGAAATATTTGTGACACTGTATGTCTCATGTGTGGGGAAACAAATCATTTTTATTACGATTGTCCCACCTATGACTCAGCCCCATCAGGGTTAAAATGTTCAAATTGTGATTTGTTTCACACTACTGAACAATGTCAAACGGTTTTTTAAGCACGGACCCCGTTTCAGGTCCCGCTCAGAAAAATGAAGCTGGTGCTTGCTCTATCAAAAATACAATTGTACAAAATAAAAATGAATTTCATGATATAAAATTATCTGTGGATTTTCTCCACAAATTCTCTCATAAAATTGCTTTTCAAAAATATGCTTTTCCAATCACACACATGCAAAATGATACAAGGAATGCTTTCTTGTTATTGTGTATAACAATATTTATCTGTTTCATGTCAAGTAAAAAGTTGTTTGTAATCATTTTATATGTTACAATTACTTTAAAAAGTGCAGTAGTGTGTAAATTTCAGAAAATACGGAAAAAGACTTTTTTCAGAAGTATTTTCAAACCTCCTTAAGATTCTTAAAGAATCTTGAGAGATTCATAAAATGAATGCAGGCTTTTCTTTTGACAAAATTTTTCAAAACTGAGCTCAAAATTTTTCCAAAGATAAGATAAATAGATACACCATCAATTTACGAATTTTTACATTTTTGATGCTATATTTGACAAAAATTTTCTGAAAATTACCGAAAAACTGCCAATTTATAGCAGCATCTTCAAAATCTCATTATTTTGTGAGAGCTAATTAGAACAGACTTGATTAAAAACTGAGCTCTAAAAAAATTAGAAATAAAACTTTTTCATTTTTACTACTGTCAGTTAAAAGTGTCAAAAGAATTGCCTATAATGTCCAAAACATACTTCATACAATTGAACTCAACTACTATTCTTTTAAGAATATAACAGAAATAAATGTATTGAAATTGGATGAAACTGTAATTCATAAAGTGTATTTTAGGATATTACTGAGTTCAAAAACCTTTTCTGATACGTGAATAAGTGAAAGGAAAAGAAATTTTTTATCCTCATACCTGAATTATTTTCTCACATTGAGATCGACAGTTTCACATTTCTAAAGTAACCACTTTTTGGTTCTATTTCAAATTCATTTAAAAAAGATAAGATCTATGAGTGAACATATCTGACCATAAAAACTACTCAAATGATGAGCATATTCCTTTTTCAGTCAGTCTAAAAGTTTAGTTTCATGTTTTACTTTTTCATTTTGCTTCTTGTTCTTGTGTTTGTACACAAGTGAATAGCACTGACTCAGTGGGCAGCAGTTGCTTGAAGAGACTAAATGAAACAAGTAATTGACCATCCACATAAATAATAATTTTCAAATTCTGGTACTTGTTTTGAATCTGGCAAGAAGTGAGACAAAAATGTTTGCCCATGCAAGTTTCTGCTAAGGATGAATAGTTTTTTGTCAAAACGAATAAGTTTTACACAAATGTTTGTGATACCAGGCTTTTACTACAAAAATTTTACTAAAAACTGAGGAAAAATTTCCAAAATTGGGAAATTTTTTCCAAACGGAAGTCCAAAAATGCAAAAATTTCAAAATCATGAAATATGTAATTTCTATGTATTCTCTCAATGGGGTTAAAGTTATATATCAGTGGAACCAGATTATTTATGTAGTAAAAAGCTCATAAAAAACTACTCAAAACTCGATTTTTGAATTCATAACGAATTCTGCTTATGAAGTTAAAAAAATTAAATCGGACTTTTTTACATAAGAAAATGATGTTTTTTAGTTGGGTCATTTTTGTAAAATATGTCATAAAATGGCATTTTGCAAAGGTGTTATGAAAATCAGGATCATTTTTCATCTGATTTCATTGAAATTCTGTAATAACCCCACTGATTTTCTTGTTTGTAAAATATCAATCTTACACAGTGTCATTATTGAAGTAATTTTCTTAAGAATTACATGTCTGTAGTTAATTTAATTAGCACAAAAATCCTTCTGTCACATCACAACCATTTTTAGGATATCAGGCTTTTTACTGACAAGATTTTTCAGAGCACAATATATTCCAAAGAAAAAAATTCAAAACAAGAAATACAATTTTTTGATAGAAAAGTCAAATTTTACCATAAAATTTTTCGTTCTATATTTTTCAGAAAAAATACTGAAAAATGCCAATATTCAAGTAAAATGATCTTAAATAAACTGATCAATTCATCCGGAAAATAATATCTGAAAATTGCAAAAAATACTTTTACAGAAAACATCCTATAAAAAGTGCCAATAAAAAAGCCTGCATATGCTGACTGAATTAAACCAAGTTTGGTTCAACCCTTTTTTGCTATTCCAATACCATTGAACTCTCATCTGGTGAGGAGGTAGGTCACAAATTTGAATGAGCAAAAAAGTCAGACACACATAGTGTAGAGGTTGCATTGAATGAATAATTCATGGAAATTGATCTGACTTAAATTTCTCAGCAACTACTGACTTAAATTCAAAAATTTCAATTTCCTGGACTGTAGAAATATAGTAACTCAAAGATTGTATCTATTTTGGATCAATACAACCCCCTATTTTTCTGTATCATGCTACGGAAGTTAAAGCTCTTATTTGATAAATCTAGAGCAAATTCACTTGAGGTCTGATATCTTAAATTGATCATAATCTGTCTATTTTTAGGATATCTCTAATTAGAAGAATCCACCCCGGCAGAGTCAGCCAAGTTGGCCCAAAATCATTTTAGAATATTCAAATGACTCTTGAGATTCATTCAGAAGGACATTAAGGACCTGTGTGTGATGGACAAAAATATTCAAAAAAAAGAAAATGAAAGTGAAATTAAATGAACGTCATGATATTTCAAAAAAATTTACAATAATAGAGGGTAGTTTACTTTCTTTATATTTTTAAATAAATTTGGCTCTTTTAATCAACACATTTGTTACAGACAAAAGATTACATCTTTTTAAATACTAAAGAATTAAAATTGATATAAATTAGTCAATTTCTTGAATAGTGACAAAAAGTATATGAGATTACGAATAAATTTCATGAAATGCAACGATTTATTGAAATTTATTAGTAAATTGATTTTTTGGAACCTGTTAACTGTTCTCAATTTTTCCCTGCCGCCCATTTACTTTAAACAATTTACATAGTCTTAAGGAGCTATTTTTTTTCTGTGTCAAAACAGAATTTAAAGTTATTAGGGAAAAAATCATAATTGCTGTAGCCAAAAACGAACTCTAAATAAGGAGAAGCAAAAACTGAAGACAAAGTAAATAAAAACTAGCTCAGTAGGCACATCCATCCTTATTTAGGCCAAAGTTTCCAAAACTCATTCATTTTCCTTTAATCTCATTTTGATTTGTTGAATGTCAGTTTCCATATTTCAATTTGTACATAAACTAATTATAATCTAGACCTGAACTGCAAATGCCATCTTAAGAGAGAAACCATGAACATTTAATTTTTGCACCACATATGATCTATGTACATAAATGGCTGTATTATAATTTGGCTTTCAAAAAACCAATATATCTGAGCTGTTTAATTTGATTGATGATTTCTTAAATAAATTTCAAGGCAAGTTAGTTTCCTTTCAATCTAATGAATTTGCACAGTGGTTTTTATGTCAAGAACCATACCCAGAGAGAAAGAAATTTAGACCTAAAAATTTCAAATATCAAAATTCAGAATATGTAAATAAATTACAGTTTAGGAATAGCAATTTGGCAATGGCAATTCAACTTTGCTTTGATGTATTACTAAATTCAAAATTAAATATTTCTGATTATTATATATAATGATCTTGTGAAAAGGAGAAAATAAAAGTAGAAAAATTATCATTAGCTGTACATGTGAAATTAATTTTAACAAACTAAGTTCGAAAAATCAAATGAAACTCTCATCTCTCGATTAACCGGCCAATTATGTGTAAAATCATTTTGAATTTATTAAACAGAACTTGAAGAAAATATGCTAATCCATCCAATTTTAAACTTATATTTTCTAATAAAAAGAAATGTAATAACAGCAAAGATGCACTGTTGTGAAAATACGACATTGCTCACCCAAAATTTTGGGTGAGCATGTGGTGCCCATATAAATGGGTTAACTGACGCATAGTTTTTTTTTGAGTGAGCCATGGATACCATGATAGTTTTCCATTTAGCTTGTTTAACGCAAGTTATTGCGTCAACTGACCCATATTTTTGCATTGATAGTAATTGATGGATGGAAAAATATTTTCCGTTAATGAACGCAAATTTATTTTGCAACAACCAACGCATTTTCTTTTGCAACAGTGTGGGAAACACAGCAATGTAAAGTTCCTCTTGAAAGGATTAAAACTTGTCATTGGTAGAGATCAAAACAACCCCTCTTCGGTCAGTTACTTTCAGATAAATTTATAAATCTGGATATAGAAAATTTGCAATGCTTTTTGAGCTGCATATCAAACACTTTTACTTGTAGAACAGTGTATCACACAGGAAGCTCCTCTTGACTGACTGACTCCAAAAAGGTGATATATTTTAAGACTGACATGAAGTGATATATTGAAAATTGTTTCAATTTTTATAAATTTGCTGGGACAAGTCAGCAAAAGCCTGCTCACCCTGATGTTTTTAGATTAAAATATTTTCTGGGCTAAATACAAAAGGGCATTTAGGACCTTATTGTAGTAGAACAAAAATTTCTAATAAATTATAGTTAGTTTAAATCAGGCTTTCTTTGACAATTTTTTTCCAAAACTAAGGAAAATTTTTCGCACAACTGAGCTCAAAAATTTAAAAAACTGCGATTTACGAAATTTTTAAGCCTTTTCAGGGTCTAAAAATGTCAAAAAAGCCTGTAAATGTTGGAAAAACTAATCTATTCTTTAATTTTATACATTCAATATGGAGAGAAGATTGGTCATTTTTTGGTGTTCACACATAGACACAAACACATTTTATCAATGCTATCTTCACATACCCCAATTCAAAAGTTGGACTTTCTATCTTGTTCAGGACTGTCTGTAAAGTGCAGCTGACTCTAAAAGTTAAGAAAGATGTTTGTGAAATACACTTCAATTTTGTTTGCGGAATTAAAAAGTGACTTTAAACATAAAAGCATAAAATAGTTTAGCTTTTAGTATTTTTTGAAACACCACAAACAAGCAAATCCTTGCACACACTACAAACTCACTTAACCTGAACTTTCATTCTTGGAATATTATAAGTGAAAGTGCTAAAATTAGAAATGAATTTCTAAACAAAAATGAAGAGCCTCTATTTGGGAAAGAGCTCTATGCACATTTACTATACAACACTGTTAAAAAAAGACACTTTTAGTTCATGCAAGTTTTCTATTACTATGAAACAAGCATAACTTGAACACAATCAGGTTATTTCTTGATATTATTATCCAAAACTTTTGCAAAAAAGTCAAATATAAACCCTGAAAAATGAAATGCTAAAGTCATTCTATTGAAAAGCGGTTGCAAACGCATAATTAAGAAAACAAAACATTTCAGAAAAATAATTTTAATAGTGTAGGCATGCTCTTCATGCAAACTGATAGACATAACATCAGTAATAATATTCAATCAAAGAAAAATATCTCTTCATTCACATTTTCTTTCAATAAAAATTATTTCCTAAAATAGAATTGGAAAGTTAGCTTTCTAAAACAACCCTTGAAAGAATTAAAAATATATTGAAATTGGAATTCTCAAAGAAGTCGTATAAAAAGACTTTGCAGTGAAAATTTTTGATAAAAGTTGTCAACATGTAAGTTGTAACATAGTTTGGAAGACGTTCCAAAACACATTTTTTAATGACAACCAAATTAATGTTTAAAAATTTAATACACTGCCATAACTAAAAAGTAGGTACCGAAAAACAATTAAATTAATTTTTACAATGAGAATCCAAATGATGTGTTGCTGGGGCTGAATAGCGACAAGCATTCACATCATAACTTCTTCCTATCTAAGCATACTACAGAGGTGATGCCTTAAATTTAGATAAGGAAAACTTTATTTAGACAAATGCGCGCATAACTTTTCCCAAAAAACCAAAAATTAATGTCTAAATTTTAGAAAACAAATGTTTTAAACAAATAAATGATATAATTTGTTACATATTAAACAAATTTATTCAATAAATTGTGAATGATTGTCCAAAAAGGTTCAAACAATGAAACAAAATCCTTTAAACAAAACTTTCTATACACACAGATAAGCATGACCAACCCATATTTCTCAGTCTAGAATTGGCTTACAAATGTTAATTGAGAAATATGGTCTCATCTACCATATAATTATGGTCAATTGTTACTTAACAATTAATTGTCACAATTGCATTCTGATTCAAAAGCATTAAAATATTTCAAGATAATTAAAAAGCAATTTTATAATAATATATCAAAAATATTCTACAACTTTCTTTTCTAACAATTCTGATAGAGCAAGTAGCATGTAAATAAATGATTGATCAAATATAAATTTATCATAAAATGTTACACAAACCCTTACTCCACTTATGAGCCAGATTAATGAAGCCAAAACAGAATGCATTGTAACACAATTCAAACATACACTCAAAACAAAAGATGGGGGGTACCTCTTCAGGTTTTTTTATGACAAATATTTTCCAAAAACTGAGGAAAATTTTTCGTAAAACTGAGAAAAAATCGCAAAACTCAAAAATACGAAATTTTTAGGCGCTTAAAACTTGAATTTTTGACTCAAAATTGAAGAAAAACGGACTTTTTTTGCAAAATTTTTCTGAAATATGGAAAATTTTTGAAAAACTGAGCAAATTTTACCAAAAACTGAGAAAAAAATTCAAAAACTGAGAAATTTTTTCCAAAACTGAGCTCCAAAAACGCAAAAACTGCGATTTACGAAATTTCTAGGCATTTAATGAGTCTAAAAACGTGTCAAAAAAAAGCCTGCATTGATTTCTTTCAAAAATCTTTATTTAGAAAAATTTACTTTAATCTGTCCATATTCACTTGTACATGTCACATCATATATAAAAGAAGAATTTTACCAAAGCATAGCAATTATATTTGTCCAGCAACTTGTTAGAAAGAAATGGTGAACGATAAATGAATTCTATTTGTGAAGAAAAAGGGAACTTAAATGCAGCATCGAAAAGAAAGATCTAAACTTTTTCCATTTCTCCCTTTTCCCTATAGCCAGCTAGAGCTAGAAGCGAGAGAATTCTTGTAAAATTCCGTGGTAAGTAATCTGTAAGCTAAAAGCAAAACAAACTTTTGAGACGAGAGAAATGAGGAAACGCAGATAATCCATCCAATTGAAATTGGCAGATTAAATTTAGTCTCTTCAAATACAGCGTGAGAGCAATATAAAATGGACGGGTTTGGATATTTAAAAGGCAACATTGTATTGCACGAATTAGAACTGTGTTCGTTTTTAACTTTGTTTTCTTTCTCAAATAATAACGAGAGAAAATGCCCCGAATCCAGAGATTTTGCATCATTGTTGAGCACACGTACGAATTTATTTCCAGCATTTCTTCTTGACACTGTCAAACAGTTCTTAAAATATCATGAAATTTCGTATTTCTCAGTTTTGGCATTTTTGGAGGCACAGCTTTGAAATTTTTGCTGAGTTTTGATAACATTTGGTCTGATTTTCTAAAGGATGCAAGTTTTCAAAGATTTGAAATCTGGAAATTTTGTATTTGTCAGTTTTGCAAAATGTTCTCAGTTTTGGAAGAAATTCGTGTACAATTTTGTCAAAAATTTTGTTAATCAAAAGGACTAAAATTTTTAATTTTTAACTACTCTATATCTTTGTAAAGCTTAGACTAGATTTATGTTAGGAATAATGGGATTATTATTAGGCCATTTTAAAATTTCATCTTGGTATCATCATTTTCTGTATAAAATATGATATTGATAAAGGAGATTTTCCAGATGTATTTAAATGCACTGCCAAAAAGGTTTCTTATGCACAATCATGTCAAAGTCCAAAGGAACACTTAACTACACCAAAGTAGTTTTCATTTCTTCTTAACTCTCAAGCAAGTAACGAAACAGGCTTTCTGCAAGTTTTGAATTTGAAAGCACAACTGGAAATAATCCTCACAATTTGGTTTTTAGAAACATATTGAAGCAATATCTAAATTTTGTCATCCGACCAAATTGAAAGGTAATATTTTCAATATAATGTGTAAATATATGTTTGCTTTTTGAGCGGATGGAAACTTAAATCCCATATAATTTTTATCATTTCAGCTTAAAATGCTGACAGAACCATAAAAGTAAAGATAATTGAATAGCGTCTATAGAAGTAATATTAAATATCTAGGTAATTCATTTTCAAATTCCGACCAAAATATCATTTTTATGTATAGTGTGTCCCGCAAAGTATTCCCCATGGTCGTTTCTGGTAAAATTGTTAATTTGAGTGAAAAGTTGCGTTGGTAACATTTATTGTATATACAAGGAGGCATTCAATCCAAATTTTTGTGTGGATCCAACAAAGGAAACAAAATTTATGAGCACTTTAAAAGAATTTGCCCAAAAATCTTAGATGTGTTCCAAAATGAACAATTTTGAAGATTTCAAAGAAATTTCTTCACATTTGCACATGTTTTAATGAATCTTTATCACTTTTTCAAAAAACAAAAAATCCAAAATTTTACCTGGTAAATTTTTCTAAGTATCAATAGGTAAAATTTTGAATTTTTTTGTTTTTTGAAAAAATGATAAAGTATTGTAAAATGATGTGCAAATGTGAAGGAATTTCTTTAAAATCTTCAAAATTGTTCATTTGGGAGAACATTTAAGAATTTTGGGCAAAATTTTTAAAGTGCTCATAAAATTTGTTTTCCTTTGTTGGATCCATGCAAAAATTTGGAATTAGAGCTTCCTTGTATATACAAAACATGTTATTAACACATATTTTTACTCACATTATCCATTTTACCAGAAATGACCATGGGAAGACTTTGTGGGACACAGTGTAGGATTTTTCAATATTTATTGACTTATCAAAAATTCCAATAGGACTTTAAATATCATATTTGATCATTGTGACAGCCTAATAAATATTATAAAATTATCTTATAAATATTATAAAAATTTATTATATTTTGTAGACGATTGTTGACATAATTTTCATAATGAAGTCGGATTTGGCTTATTATTCTGAAGTTTTTACCAAAACAAATAAAGCCTGTTGAATGGAACCCTGTTGTACTTCTATTCATCTCTGAAGAATGAAACTGTTGGTTAAAGTTTAAAGATGGAAACAGAATCTAAACTACTCTCTCTCTCTCTCTCTCTCTCTCTCTCTCTCACTCTCTCTCTCTCTCTCTCTCTCTCTCTCTCTCTCTCTCTCTC
>JAOWAT010022350.1:0-12205 GCA_028571025.1 Longipedia americana | reverse complement strand
AAACCCCAAAAACTGACACTAAAAGCAAAGAAAGTAAAAGTTAGTCTATTAAAGCTTAAACTAAAAGAGAATAGGTTAAAAGTGCTGAAGTTCCAGAAACCCCAAAAACTGAAACTAAAAGCAAAGAAAACATAGTTCAGACTTCTGAAACCCCAGAAAAAACGAAAACTGAAGTGAAAAAGGAGTAGACTGAAACTAAATCTACTGAAATTCCAGAAAAACTAAAAGTTGAAGCGTTAACAAGCCCGAAAAATGAAACTAGAAAATAGGGAAATAAGGTTAAAAGAGCTGAAAATCCAGAAAAATAGTAATCTAGCGTTGTAAGAGGGAATTCCAAAGTCTAACCAGGTGCTAAAAAAGCTTCAGACAGGAATTAGGAGGATCTCTAGAAGGAAAAGAAAGATGAGAAAGAGTAAACAGAATATGAAAAAAGAAACCAACAGTTCGAATAATAAGAGAGAAAAAAGAGGATAAAAGAATAAAAAGAATCGATTCAAGCAAGAGTTGAATAGCAGATGAGAAAGGAAAGGGAACAAGTAATAAAATCAGCGTAAAAAGAAGTTTAGCAGCAAAAACAGAAGGAGTAAAAATAGAAAACACAGACTAAAAGAGGAGGAAAAGGAAGGAAACAGTAAGAACAGAGAAAGGATCCTTAAGCAGTCAAAAAAGAAGGAAAAGGAAAGAACGATAAAAAGGTCCGAAATGATTAACTCTGATCAAGAAAACAAATATCTAAATTAAATCGGGAACTCTTACTTATTTTTGATTGAAAGTAATTACGGAGTTGGCTTCGGTTGTTAATAAGAGAGTACTCATCGTCTTTCATCAGAATAAATTAAATTAAGCGTGATTAGACCCATTATCATTTGATATAAAAGAATCATAGACCGAAAGGCCAACATCTCGACAAAATGAACAGTTCTGAACTAAAGTCAACAATTAGGTAGACTTTGCCGATGATCCTTGGTCAGCTGAAAGATTCTAAAATCGATTCTGCGACATTAAAGTCAATAACGCATTGTCAATCTTATCAATAGCTCCAGTACAGCCAGACTTCTCTAAAGTCGCAATAGTTGTTTGAAATGCTTCTACAGTTCGAGAATGAGATCAACTCTAACATTCTTAATAACATTGCAAAAAACATGAACTTGTTTTCGACTTCGTTGCTGTCTTATTGTGGCGAGCTATTTGATGTTGTTTAGGCATGCTAAAAGTAAAAAAAGGAGAAAAGTTTGAAATAGCATCTACTCATGCCAATTGCTCATAGACATCATGTATCTCAAAGTATTTTCATGGGCTTATATTTATCCACTCTGAGGAAAAAAAAAGTGGTAATGGTTGCAAATGAAATGTGCAAAAAAGAATGGTCGAGCTATATTGTCGGTAGTGAGCAACCGGATCCTTCTTCAACGCTTGCCAATTATTTACAGAGGTAGAAAATACCCACAGTTAAACTAGAGGACTTTCAAATATCGCAATAATAGTATTCGGACAGTGATATAGTAGTTGTGGACATTTTCAATGTCAGTCCCCTGGTTTATCGTCCGTACCTTCTCAAATTCATAGGGAATATCGGAAAAACCTGTCTTTTATATTACAGTTCAGACCAACAATAAGAAATCGAAAAGATGTTTGAATCATAGCTGCAGTTGTATTCGGACAAGTAAAGATAAGTTATTCCTCTGGGGTTCAACTCTTAACATCCGTTTTAGCACTTCGTCCAGTAGGAACTTGAGTAGGGTCTTCTCACTTTTCTTAAGGAATAACGACATCACCCCAACCGGCAAGACGTGATAATATTTTACTCCTCACCAAGTCATCGATCATTGGAGAAATACCGGTCATCTTTCCAGGAAACAGTTATGCGAAACCTCAGATCGTCAGCTGACATGATAAACATTGTTACGAAGGCAAATATGCCGATTTTCACCAACAAAAACAACATATTCATGGTGTAAGACACCTAGTAGCTGAAGAGCTGGGGTTATTTCTATGGAAATGTGTTCTACGTATTGGATCACGGCTACCAGCGTAGATTCTACCTAGAGTACCAAAGTATGAGTTTCATCCAAACCTTAAAACCAAGCAACACTAAGGAAAGCTCAAGAAGGAAAGCATACGTTTCAATGCACAAGCCTGGAAGATACTGCTAACAAAAGTAAGTCAGATCTGAGTAAGAATAGGCGAAGAACATGTTCAACTACATATACCAGCAGTATGGCGATTAAACTGATCTCTCACTATACATCATGCGAATGTTGCACCAGGGACTTGAGAAGTATATCGAACATGACAATATCAACATCAAACACTGTTTAGATGTATTGCTAGCAAGCAAAATCATTGAGAGGACATAGAAGAAAGAGTTGAAGGTTGTAAACAAGGAACTGCTGAAATATGACGTCAATCCTCTGCTTGCAAACCTTATCACTAATAGTAAGAAAGATCCCAAAATTGCGAACCTGATTATCATTACTGTGGCCATTTTTATAACGAGAGGCTCCTTGAGAAGATCCCCAAAACTGATTGAGTCAAACAGTTCCTATAAACCAACTGGGATTTGGAGACAAAGCGGTTACCTTCACTCTGCATTGGATATTATCACAAAAAGCTAGCTTATCTAAAATAAGGCCCAAAATTTACACTCAAACAGTTCAAGCAAAAGAAGCCTCATGAAAAAAAAAACCTCGATGGTCAACTAAGCCGAATTCGAGGCTTTTGGTAACCTTTTTGAGGTGGTTACCGCCAAAAAACAAAGCTTCTAGGAAATGTAGATTCCCGATTTCGTCCGCTAATACTTTATTCAGGAGGAAATATTCAATAAAATCAAGGACACAATAGACCATCTGCGATAAATCTTCTAAATCGAACAAAAGAACATATATCTGAATTAAAAAGATATTCCGACAGTTTTAGAACAGCTCTTTACTCACTACAATCAAGGAAAAGGGGTATGCGCCTACTCAGGGTCGAGAAGGATCGGATATCTGTCTAGCACCGAATCCAAGGGAATACAGTTGCATAAGTCTTCTCTGTTTGCTCTGTTGAATTAGAAACCTCAGTACCTCTACATTCTCAGAGTCGTGTAAGATGGTGATCAAAGGGAAATAATGATGTGTAACTCGCTATCTCCTGACACTTACATCGAATGTGTCGGAGAACTGCCAGGATCTAATAAAAAAAGTTATGGGTAGACAGAGGTGGAGTTCCACGGGATTTCTTCGGCGAGTTTCGAGAAACTTCACTCTACCTACGGGTAAGGTATGTTATAATTCTAGGAAATAAATAAGTAAATTTTAGGAAGATAATAACTGCATGTTTGAGCCAAACGGTTAGCTCGCTCTGATGGTGATTTACTGCGGGAAAAACAAGGAGAAAATGGTGAGATAGTTTTTCGAGGGGATCCTAGCAAGGATTAAGTAGAAATTGGTGAACAGCACCAAGGTTGTAAACTACATCGGGAACACAAACATAGCAATCGGAAATGGAGGAGTAGTCAACTAAGTCATCAAAGATAATTACGTCAACAAATGCAGGCTCTCCAATCTCCACTATCTGTGTTCGGTAGAGGATCTCGAGTAGCTGTTTGACGAATTTTTCAATCTGAAGAGCATTAAAATGGAGCCAGCGTAAAGTACTTTCACATGAAATCCATAGGCCAATACAAGCTATCCGCAATCATAGAATTTTATTCCCAGAAAGATTACTACAGGTTTTTCTAATACTTTAACCAGTGTCTTTATATGGAGAGGTGCATGCAGGTCTCTCCCATCATCGAGAAGAAGGCGAAGACTCTCGGCAAGGAAAAGTATATTCGTTTCAGTTGGTACGTTTGGAAATCCCACAGAAAGGCAATTGTCCAGTATCAAGAGTAGGAAGCTGCAAAGAGCGCATTTGCAGGAATTTAAAAAAATCCCGTTATCGATGGGCAAAAAGTCAATATATCTATCACTTCTAATAAGGTGCTCATTGAGGAGTTGAAACCCACCACGGATTAGATGTTTTTGGAAGAGGCTCTCAAGAATTACGGAACCATTGCGGATATTTAAATACTCAGAACTCCCATCAAAGAGTCGTCTAAGGACGATCAAGTCATTTAGTTCCACGTTCGTAGAGCACTCTAGAGATAAAATGGTGCTGATTTCAGAATTGAAAATATTGAAAAAAGGAAAAATGGGCTTAGAACCACTAAAGTGCACTTTGAGGAGGCGAAACAAATGAATAAGGTGTGCAACAAACTTAATAAAGACCTGGGAATCGTGGGAGTGAGCAGAGTTTATTTGAGCGAAAGATATACTTTCCCGATTCTGGTGCCTAGTAAGAAAATGCTCACTCTTTACAAGTAACTTTTAAAAGAGGCAATAAAAGATCTGCCAAAAGATGCAACAGCCTCTCTAACTTCACTAGTGCACGAATAGGCTAGTGATTCAAAACTTTACATCATAGTAAAGAGCAAAAGGGAGGATATGATAAATTTGCTGAGTGATAAATTTGCAGTTCAGTTGCGAGGATTCGAAGTTTAGCTCTCAGATTTCGAGAGAAGTGTGTTGATAAATGAAATTGGGATAGCCAACGTCATAGACTTGCAAGAAAAATTCCCTTGCAAACTGGTGCCTAATTACCTGAAAAAAACTCTGACGGTTCTAACCCCATTCGAATACGTTAAAAAGATAAAAGAGTAGATAAAATGGAAAGTGCAATAAAACTTCTTCTACAGGATTCCTCTTAACAACAAAAGCATGAAGTACATGAAATAAAATCCTGACAAGTTTCAGTCCATGGAGAAAAATTATCATTTGACATTTATAGAATTGGAAGAAGTTAGCAAATGTTTGATTATAGAGGGAAGTGCAGTGCATGTTCAAAATGCATTTAGTTACCTGATGCACTTGATAGAGTCTCTGACGATTCCCGAGGAACAAATGACAAATACTGACGTCTGCGGGATTTGCTGTTAGGAGCCGAATCGCCCTTATAGACTCCAGAAGTGTGGCCATCGATTCTGTTTGTCCTGTCTTGTCGATTCTTTGAACATCGCACTGGGAGACATCACGATGTTCCCACTAAAATGTCCCCATTGCCTAACATAGCTGGTGGTGAACGATCTCGACTCGTTGTTATAAGAAGGAGGCTGGCCAAAGCTGATAAACATGGCTGTCAACCAGTATATCGGGAAACATCAATAGATTTACACATTCTGTTTCACGGCAGGGTGCAAGGGGATCAGTGGTATCATCGGAGACCACTTTGCGTGCGACACTTGTAACACTTCGTATTGCATTCTTTGTAAGGTACGTGATTTGGCTAATCTAGTTTAACTACCATCCCGGAAAAACTTGCTAGTAAGCCAAAAGAGGGGGTGATCTGATGTTTCAGAAGTTCATGGAAGAAAACAATATCAGAAAATGTCCCAATAAAGTTTGTGGAATGCCCATTTAGAGAATTGACGGGTGTTATAGAGTGACATGCAATCGGTGTGGGAAAAGCATGTGCTTCAAGTGTAAGCCTGAGTAAATGATAGTCTACGATAACTACAACGACTGCTACAAACATTTGAGTTAAGTTCATGGTAGTTATTGGTGATATTGTGATTTATAAGTTGCTGTTATAAAGGTTATTTCCATTTAAGTCCATAGAAATTCATGTTTTTTGATCGGATAAAAAGATATTTTCTCGAAAAGCAGAGATTGTGACCAAAAAATCCTTATTTCTTACCTTTGGACTTTTATTTGTAATTGATAAATTTAGATTAGTTTCCACTAATTTACAATAAAATTAAACCACAAAGGAGAAAGAGATGGCTCACCTACGAGATCTACAAAGGCTAAGAAATAGCAAGAATACCCAATTTTACAGCGCGAGGAACAGCCAACACCAAGTCCCTGAAATCACTAATTTCAACTTCGAAAAGTTTGGGGAAATTGAGTCCAAGCAGCTACCGCCAGAAAACTACAGCAAGTATCTCAATTCAAAGTAACTCTTGCCGAAAACTCGTGAGAAAAAAACTCACAAGCGAGGTGTTAGTAATGGATACACATCTCATAATCAGCGATAAAGATAAAGAGAGCAAATTTCACCAGGTTTATCGATGTAACCTCAGTTTAACTCAGATATAATTTTTCAATGAAACTAAGTCAGAGAAAATCCAATCCTCTAACATCTCGAAGATAGAAAGCCACAGATTTTCTGCAAGGACAAGTCCAATCGGTAAGAAGATAAAAATAGACCCTAGGGAAGCAGTCTTTCAGTGTTCTGTATCCTGTCGGAAAAGGTGGGTTCGGCAAGGTTTGGAAAGTGCAAGTGAAGAAAAATCAGCAGGTCTACGCAATGAAAGAAATGTTCAAAGCTAAAATTATACAAAAAAAATCTATCAATTCTGTGATGAACTAGAGAACTCTTTTAGCAAAAGTTAGAAACCCGTTTCTAGTAAACATGAGTTACGCCTTTCAAGATAGATAAAATTTGTATTTGATAATGGATTATCTCGACGGTGGTGACCTGCGTTACCATATTGGAAAGCACAGAAGCTTTTCATAAAAGTAAACTAAATTTTTCCTAGCTAATCTCATCCTTGGGCTGTAATATCTTCATTCCTGCAAAATAATTCACAGAGATATCAAACCCTAAAATTTAGTCCTCGATTCTCATGGATATGTTCGCATAACAGATTTAGGAGTGTCAAGAGAAATGAGATAAGAAAATCATCAGGATACGTCAGGAACTCCTGGGTATATGGCTCCTGAGGTTATGTGCAGGAAAAATCATTCATACACTGCTGATTTCTTTGCTGTGGGTGTTATGGGTTATGAATTTATGCTGGGAAGGAGACCGTACAACGGAAGAAATCGAAAAGAGATCAGAGACCAAATACTCTCGAAGCAAGCTGCCGTCAGGATAGATGAGCTACCTTATAAATGGTCACCGGATGCTGCAGATTGCATCAACAAACTGCTGATGAGGAATCCTGAATCCAGACTGGGGGCAGATGGAATTTACTAGATAAAAAAGCATCCGTGGTTCAGTGACATAAACTGGTAGAAGATGGGAAACAAAAAGATACCTGCACCGTACGTGCCTATGGTAAGGATGCTGGTTAATTCAGAGCATATAGGATGACTACGAATAGTACAAGGAGCAGATATCGGAGGACACAATCGTGGAGAATATGGAGTAGAACATGCTGATGTTAAGAGATTCCGAGGTCCAGAACCTGTTCGACGGCTATGCCTACGACTACACGGTGCAATTGGATAGAAAGAGGATTACTTCTTTTACGACTACCCACACTGAGAGCTAGAACACTTCAAGGTTAGAGTTCCGGAAGTGAGCCTCAACTACCCATCTGAGAGCTAGAACACTTCAAGGTTAGAGTTCCGGAAGTGAGCCTCATCCATTTTAATAATATATTTCTTCTACTCTATGGACAAGTCGCTATTAGTATTTTATCTATGTAAACCCCTGAGTGCATTTTATTCATACATTTCCATATCGAGAAAATGACAATTTTATCAAATTCCAAGTCACTGGAAAAGTTCGATTTTATTATCTGACAAGCTTATACAGGTAAAACGGCAGAAATAATATGAATCCAAAAAAATAGCAAAATGGCCAGGAAACAAAAGCATCGATGTTTATAAATTATTGGAATTATCATTAAATATCGAGTTTATCATGGGAAATAAAACAAACAATGCGAACACCTCGAACAATTTTCACCCCCAAGACTGGATTCTTGTCCCCAAAACTCACCCCTAGAAGCCAGAGCACGGATCTTACCAGACCTTGAGGCATATGATAACAAACGAGAAGATTGATAAGTATTAGATCACGTTCCACGATTAATAGGACTACTAGTCCTACCTCGACTCCTTTAACTGGAGAACAAGGCAAGATAACATCGTGAAAACCGTTTACCTCAAGTAAAATCACATTAAAGATTTTTGTTCAACGACTTACATGTCCGATGTCTTCATTCAAAACATCCCGATCAGACTGAGTGATGTGACGGACATTCCGTATCCTTAGAATCTCTATGTCATGTAGTCTGCACTGAACGGCTATGAGAAACTCTACGAGCATCTGAAGTATTTCCGAGTTCAGTAGAACCAGATATGCGTTGACAACGATGGCTATGTCAGGGTCTGGATCAACTCCAATTTGTCGAAGAATTACCCTTAGGTATCAGATGAGCAATAAACTTCCGACGAAACAGTAATAGTTCACGAGATTCTCACAATGGTTTCTGACAATACCGATAAATAGTAATAGCCAATTTCTTTCATGAATTATCTGAAAATACGCAAGTAAACTCACCCCACTTTTTAATAAGCCAGGATCCTGCTTCATTAGTATTCCAGAGAGTACAATACCCCTATTCCTCGAAGATTTTAATCGATTATTTAAATGTTTTCCGATGGATAATCAGATTCCTAGCAGTAAAAAATCAATTAACCAATCATTTTCAAACCTCAATAGCAAGCTAAACCGAAACTTGAGACCCTCCCCCAAAATGCAAACACTCACTCACTAATTAACCGCGATAGCTATCAAAATAACAATAATCTCAACAATAACCCGGTTCTTTTGCATGTTCAAAACTCTAATAATGCCAATTTGGGAAAATCTAATTCACAGCTGCTACAACACTCTAATAATTCTATGATGTCTCACAGTAGACAAATAAGCTCTTCTCTCCGAAAGTTGGACGTGAGTCAAACTCAGCCAGTAGCAAATACAATTCCGAACGAAGGAGGAAGATATTTGCCAATAAACTATAAAAACAACAAATTTTAGGGTATGAATATAAAGGGTACGTATTCCCAGCCTAAATATATAGCGGGGAATAATTACTTGGCAACAAATAATAATCCGGGTTTGAACACGATGTTCCAATCTAGTCATTCCAGAAATGTATAGGGAATGACCAAAGTAAACTTCATGTACAACGGTCATCACGGTTCGAATCAGGTGAGAGATCATATCTACGTGAGTCCTATTCGCCCAGTCCACGTTCCCAACGTTCATGGAATGATCAGGGTTTAGAATCAGCAACCTCAGAGACATAATAACAGAGTTCCGATGATTCATGAAGGTGAAACGTTTAAGGCTGGATCTTTGGAATACTATTCACCACCAGCTGTATCACGCTAGACCGAAAAAGTTATTGTGCATCTCTCCAAAAAAGAGTAAACACAAAATGTGCATCAAAATAGGGTCGATTTAAATCGGTAACGCAACTAATAAATATTGCCGCACACTGACTGTCCAACACCAGACCAGGCAATAATCACGGAACGAAAAATATTTGGTGGCTCGAGATCTCCGACTGGAATTACAGAAAATAGAGACCGAACCCTTGCAATTGAGCAAACGAAAGTAGAGACTTTCAATGAAAATCCTAATATCGGAACTAAAAGTCCCAAAAACTAATACTATTACTACACTAACAACACTGAAGAGTAGTTGGATCCTGAGATTATCGCCGACTTGTTAATGTACTAAAATACAGGGTCTATATGAATACATAAATGAACCCGAAGCTGATTTTTTGATAGTTATCAGATATGTATTAAGAGCTTTCCGAGTAATTTTTTGGAGTGAATCAATACTAATTCTGAATTTTTTTTGTAGATAAGAAAAAATCAAGGTACGGGCTAATGAATGCATACAAAAATGCCTACAAAAAATAGGGTATGGTGTTTAAATCTCGTCCATCCTACATCAACATGCCCAACAGACGAATAGTGACCAATCAACCGGACTAAGAAGTCTGCGATAATTCCGTAAGAACATCAAAATACACCAATTGGAACTTTATTCCATTAAATCTTCTTGTTCAGTTTTCAAAAGTTGCCAACCTCTATTTCCTAATCATAGGAGTCATGCAGATGGTTAAAGCCATAAGTGTTTCTGGAGGATTTCCCGTTATATTTATTCCACTGAGCATTGTTGTGGGGGTGAGTTCGGTCAAAGACTACTTATAAGATCTGAAAAGGAAAAAATCAGATGTCGAAGTCAATAGTCGTCCAGTTTAAAAACTCACCAAAAATGGATGGGAAGTCGTCTCCTGGAGACGTATCCATATTGGAGACATCATTAGAGTCAAACAGAACGAACAAGCGACTGCAGACATAATCATACTGCAAAGCAGCGACTAAAAAAACAGTTGCTTCATTTAAACTAAAAATTTGGACGGAGAGACAAATCTTAAATTCAAAAGAGTCAAAGTAGAAATCGGGTAAGACTTCCCCAAAACCTTATCAACTGACAATTTATACAAAACTCACAAAGAATTCAGCTATGAAAAACCAAACCCCTTCATTCACACTTTCACTGGCTCCTACAATAAGGTTCCCTTGGATAATACTAATGTTATTTTGAGGGGATGCGCCTTGAAGATAACAAATTGGGTGACTGGGGTTGCGATTTATACGGGGTATGACTCTAAAATAATGTTGAATAGCAACAAGGCCAGGCAGAAAAAATCAAGACTGTAGTTCAAAATGGGACTTATTGTAGGCTTTATTTTCATAACACAAATGATTGTCACTGCGATCAGTGCATTTATTTGTACTGTTACCATGGACACTGCTTACTAAATGGAGCCTTATAGCTCATCACTGAGTCAGTTTCTAATAAAGTGGGGTAGTTGGATTCTCCTTTTCACTAATTTTGTGCCAATTTCACTGATTGTTTCCCTTTAAATGGTTAAATACATCCAAGGAATTAATATCAGCAATTCTAAATTTCAGAGTTCCCAACCTTCGGAAGTTACAGTTCAGACAAGCAGTTTGAATTAGTAATTAGGACAAATTTAGCACCTATTTTCGGATAAAACGGGCACCTTGACTTGCAACTATATGAATTTTAGGTACATGGCAATTGGAAGACAGGTTTTTGGGTATGATGATTAGAAGTCTCAGATTCCGAAAAACTTGTCAAATATAGATTTTCACGATAAATAGTTTCTAAGGAAGGTCCATAGCACGGGACAGAGGGTGTTAGAAGAATCGTAAAAGCAGATTGACTAATTTTAGCTTTTACACATGTTAATTGCTTTGACCCTTTGTCACAACGTAATCATCGAATAGGACAATGAGACGGGGTAGAAAAAATACAACGCTTCTTCACCCGATGAGTTAGCATTCATAAACATGGCAAAGTTGTGTGGTTGGTAGTATCAGGGGATAAATGCCTAGAACTAGTTGGTCTACACTAATAAGGATACAGTTTACAAGTATCGACTGCTGCACATGATTTAGTTCAATAGCGATCGGAAAAGAATGTCCGTTATCATAAAGCGGGACAGTAGGGTGTTTATCTATTGCAAAGGGGCTGACAATGTGATTGTGGATAGACTCAAGGACAGGAGGCATCTTCCCGCCATTCAGTAATATGTTCAGTCCTGGAGTGTCAATGGACTCAGAACTCTGCTGTTTTCTATGAGAGAAATTCACCTTGATGCCTATTAGAAATGGGCCAAGATGTATGCATATTCACTGTCTTGTCTTGAGAGATCTCAGATCACTTCTCAGCTAAAAATGAAAAAATCCATGTAGTAGAAATAAAAAGAGTAGTAAGAAATCAAATAAATAAAAAATCCGATGAGATCTTCGATAGTCGCATAGTTCAACATGCAAGCGCTAAGTAAATTCATTATCGACGATTTTTCGCCATAAATATCCGTCTAATAGTCTCCACAACAGATTCTGAATAAACTCCTGAATGACAGTTCACTTCTAACCTAGCACCAGAAAAGGTTCCTGGAATAGCATATTTCTAACTTTGACTCTTCTACAGATTATACATCGGTAGAGCTCGAGTAAATGCTTGAAAAATAACTGGTTCTAATAGGGGCTACTGCAATAGAGGACAGACTTCAAGAAAACGTAAAATAAACAATATCATCGATTAGAGATGCTGGAGTTAAGATTTGGATGCTAACTGGGGACAAAAAGTAAACGGCAATCAATATCGGAATATCTTGCGGTTTGATTGCATAGGACATGGCGGTCGTAGAGTGGACCTAGGACATAAAATCTACAATCGAGATCAGAAACAGGATTCCCTAAGGGAGATAGTGTTGTTTGATTGTAACGGGATAGGATCTGCTAGCATAGCATAGTTAAAGAAAACTACTGCTTCTTGTAAATTCTTGTGAGGCAATTATTTGTTGCAGAGTAACTCCTAAGCAGAAACAAGACAT
>JAOWAT010022239.1:0-12209 GCA_028571025.1 Longipedia americana | reverse complement strand
ACTCTTATCCCTATTTTTATTCACTGATTTGTGGTTTAAATAATATATTCAATTGATGGCCGACCGATCTTCCAGAAAATAAAACCAATAATTTTAGAAAGTACAGGTAGGCGTCTGGATATAAGGCTGGGAGTACAACATGTTCGTGTATCCAGATAAAACACTTGAGGAGTTGTATGATATGCTGCTGAATTAAGAAAAGGTGCTATGCAACATGTTGGAGGATGTTCCGAAAGAGTATGTGTTTTTCTATGATGTGAAAACATGGTAACCGTACAAGTTATCAAACAAACTGTCAGACCGTCAATTCAACGACGCCGAGATCTATGAATACTAAATTGTGTATTCTCCTTAAAAGTAATCATAAAAATTATAACCGTAGGTTTGAAATTTTATATTAGTGGCGTGGATAACTGAAGCAGATTTCATTATCGCCATGGGTGACAGTTTAGTTTTTAAAAATGGGTTATAAGTATATGGCTGATATTGATGACTCCATATATAAAGTTTAAGTGTCAATTTGTAATGAGATTCAGGACGATTCCAATACTATAAAAAATATTGTAAAAAGAAATGGCAGCAAGCCAAAGATTCAGTTCCTTCTCAACCAAAGCAGTGGGTTGAAACAAGAGAGACAATAAACACGGGGTTAAATTTTTGTTAATAAATCGAATGAGGAAGAGTTTGATATGATTAACTACGGAGGTTTGAATGTCTGTAAAGATCCAGTTAAGGAGCAAAAGATAGAATTCTAGAAAGAAGAAAAAAGAATTGACTGTGAATAAAATTAAACATAAAGTCTAGTGCTGAGAAAGTCTGGCACACGTTATAAAGAGTAATATTCCATCTATCCAAAACAGAAGAAGATTAGTAATTCTACTCAAATCTCATAAAACATTCAGGAAGAGCATGGAATGCTTCACGAAAAACTTCGAAAACTGAAAAAAAGAAAATAAGACCATCAAAAAATATCCACAACATGCTATTCCGATTCTAAATGCGTCATATACTGATAATTTGGGATGAATTCATGTTTAACATATTTTTTGGGGTGAAGTCATATTTAGCATATTTTTTCCAAATACATCAGTAATCTTTTTGAAACTATGGTCAACTAAAACATTCGAAGTATTTTTTTGGAAAATGGAAACGAGATGCTTCTACATGCACATCAGCATTTTCAAGGTAAAAAGGATCAAATTCCGATACAATACTTTTCAATTTGCCAAATAGGAATCTTGTGATGGCAACTAGTTCAAAATTGAATACTAAAAAAGGATATACAAATTTGACAGTTTTCCACAGTTTCTAGAATAATATCTCTGAAATTTGATCAGTTAAATCTCACTGAGTTAAAAATATGATATTTTGTTCAGAAAAACACAGCAGATGAATAAGCTTAAAATTTTTGCCATTTCCGGTTCCTTAAGAAAGGCTTCAACCAACACAGGGTTGCTTAGAGCTTGTGTGCAACTCAATAACCCCCGCCTAGATATTCGGATTGCAAGCATCCTAGACATCCCTATGTTTAATGAAGATGTTGAAGTGAAAAAACCTGAAACAGTTGCTGCCTTAAGAAAGCAAGCAAGTGAAGCTGATGGATTTTTATTTGCAACTCCCGAAAATAATTACAACATTTCATCGCCACTTAAGAACGCATACGACTGGCTTTCTCGAGGAGATAGTCCTTTGAAATAAAGACCGATTGCTGCTATATCCAGTGGAGGAGGAAAAGGTGGTATTCGGGGGCAAGATGGACTTAGAACTACAGTTGGGTTTCTTAAAATGAAAATGATGGTTTAGCCGAAGATTGCAGTCAGGAGATTTTCTGGAAACTACTTCAATGAAAATGGAGATCTCATCCATGACTCAACAAGATAAGATTTAAAAGTGTTTTTGGACAAATTTGCCGATTGGGTTGAAGAAAATAAGTTCAAACCCCAATGATTAATATATATTTTTGTAAATAATTTGATCTAATCGATTTGAAACTTCTTACATAAAATCAATCCTTTTTATTGATCTGCTTGTCTTGTTTGTCCTGTTATTTGTCTTTTTTGTTCTTGTCGGCATCTTCGTCTTTCCCTCCTTTCTGCTTGGGCCCCTTCTTCTTAGGAGGTTCTTTTTTCTTCTGTTACTCGGGATTTCCGGTATTGAACTAATCGTTGATCAACTCTATTATCATGTCTTTTTTGAAAAAGTTGAAAGATGCTCCCTAATAGACAGTGCTTTGGACTGTTTTTTTCTGTTCAGCCCGTTTGACAATTCTTTCTTAGATTGTTCCTTTCGTCACTAGCTGATACACGAACACGTCACTTCTCTGTCCTATTCTATGGGCTCTATCAGTAGCCTGGGCGTCCATGGTCGGGTTCCAGTCGTTATCATAGAAGATGACGGTGTTTGCAGCCGTGAGTGTTACACCGAGTCCACCTAAATTATGGAGTAAACGATACCTGCCCTTGTGGAGAGAAGGAATGCGAATATTTTATTGTTGACTTGGAACTAGTTAACCATGTCTCTTCTGTCTGCCAAATTGGATCCACCATCCAACCTGAAGAAAGTGTACTTTTTCATATTCATGAAATCTTCGAGGATATCAAGCATTTTGGTCATCTGACAGAATATCAATACTCTATCATTATTTTTCCTCTTCTCTTTAAGAATCCGATCCAGTTATCTCAGTTTCGCAGAGTCAGCAATCAAACTCCCGAAATTAACAACTTACAACTTGGTTAGCTATTCTCTTTCGGGAATTAGTCCGGTATATTATTCATCTTCGGTTTAGTGGATTGCTAGTCGATGTTTAGACCAATGTTTCTTATACTTTCCCTCCATTATGTACTTCTGAAACGTGTTGTTTGCCAGTAACTATTGCTAGTTGTAAAAGGATGACGAACAGACGTGAGGTAAGGCTGGCGGAGCAGTGGAATTAGGGATATAAGTGTTTAATACCCCTTTAAAACATTTTTTTGGCAAACAAAAATCCGTATGATTCTAGATCTCGTCCTACCTTTCTCCAAAAACGTTGTAAACAAAATCAATATATTGGTTGGTTGACAGGGTCTTGCTATATCCTTTGGTTTTAATCCAGTGGGCCAACAGTAATTTCGTTACCATGATATCCTCGTGAAAACATAATTAAATATGTCCTTATGATAAACTGGTGAGTCTCGTTGCTGAAAATGTGGGGTTGTTTTGTTGGTTTCTAACGGTGTATATGTTCAATATGCGCTTGTTCCTTCTCCATAGTGGTTCGGAATATTTCATCGATTCGTAAATAATTTTTGGAAGGTGAAACTGAATGGGGTTTGTTGAATTGAATGCGATAAGTTTTTATTAGCCGACTTTGATGGGAATATATCCGGTGTAGTAGTATTGTTCTTGGAACAGGAATGGGGACCGAGGTGGTCTTCTTTCGAAGAGTTAGGGATGGTTGCATACTTTGCGCAACTGCATGACCAAGTTCATGAGATTTTATACTTTGGTTTTATTTTCTAGCATTTTGAAGAATTATTTGAGGTTGAGTTTTTCTTTGATGGAGTCGTAGAGTTTCTTCTGTCGTTTTGTCATTTCGCAGAGAATCTGATGTTAGATTTTTTTACCGATTTCATGCTATACATCCTTCTTAACTCTACGCAACATGAATGGTTTCAGAATACCATGTAGTCTCTGAATTTTGATTTGATCGAGCACTTTTTGATCTTGACTATGTGCTTCTATGTCTTTTGAAAACCATTCATTGAATAACTAGTGCGAATCAAACAACTCCGGCATTATAAAGTTCAGCAATGCCCACAATTATGCCATGTTGTTCTGGATCGGGGTTCCAGTCAGTAATAGTCTGTTCCTTGCCTGGAATTGCTTTAGAGTGTTCCATCTCTGTGAAAATACGTTTTTTATCGCCTGTGCTTAGTCTAAAATCATGAATTGCCATTTCAGTCTCTTAAATGCTTTTTCATCCGTTACCGTCAATTGATAGGATGTGATCACCACGTGAAAAGGGGAATCTTGCCTTTCTGTGAATTTTTTATCAGAGAAGAATTTACGAATTGTTTTACGCTGTTTGATGCTCCCCCAGTATGGCAACACTCTAAGAGACGGACAAAATTTTTTGAACTATTGCTCCCAGTTGAAGAGTGTACTATTCGGTGCAACAATGAGAAAAGGGCCCCAAATATTTTTATTGTATGATATATGACTCAGCAGCGCAATGGCTTGAATGGTTTTACCAAGTCCCATCTAATCAGCTAACATTCCATTGATACTTTGTTCGAAAAGATTGTTCAACCATCTGAGACCTTTGGTCTGGTAATCTTTCAACGTTCCGATAAAAGTAGGAGCAGGTCCCAATAATTAGTTTGGAGAGGAACCTTACTGGTCAACAGAGGATAGATCCAGTTTGGACTGCTCTCTTTCAGGTTTTTTGAAGGTATCAAGTTCACTTTATTTGTTGTTGATGATCTGATTGACTGAAAGTTGAGCAGCTTCTTCATCAATTTGCACTTTTTTGGTGTCGAGTTGGTCTATTTTGTTCATCTATTTTTTGAATTATCCCTACATCCCTAACTTACTCGCCATGAAGTGAGAGTACAATCCGGACTTGTACATGATATATTGCAGTCTTTTCTATTGTCTCATTGCTTACTGCTACTCTTATTCCCTCTTTTTCAAATCTGCTTTCACTTTCTCTTCTTTCTTCCGATACTAAACTAACTATTTTTCTCTCTTTCTCCAGTATACCACACATTCCCTCTGCAGTTTCTTTGCTCGATTTGTGAACTAATTCTGAGTTTTGACGCTTTTCAGGTATCTTCTCTCAACTTATTTGACAACCATAAAAGCCATTCTTTTCATGACACCCTACTTGTCAATTCTCATTCTTGTGAGAGCTCTGGCCAATTTGAAAATTTGTCTTCTGTTTTCGGAAAATACCCTGGGGAGAGGCTATTTTGGTTGAATATAGCCCGTGAGTTATGGGATCGTGTCGTAGGCATCTTAGACCTCTTCGTTGATGCTTTTTTCTTCTTACTGATTCACTTCCTATATTTCCTCTTCCTGCCGAACATTCTACTAGTTGAATGCGTAGTTCATCGAGGGAACCTTGTCTGCAATAGGTTGATACTTGCGCACTTTCATGAAATCTGACTCTTTCTGAAATTAATGTGAAAGTTACAAAGCCAGCTCGGAGTTATTGGGGTCTTACGAATTTTTATGCCCTTGATCTGTGTTTTGCGGAGGTGAACTATAAAAGCGCGCTAGATTTTGAATCCTAATATGTTCTTTCCAGAAACTTTGTCATTGCTTTCTAAAATTTGATGCTCGATTTGTTCATAATTCTTTTCCTTCCACCACTGCCATCCATTGACATAGTTTTGAACTAAGTTTTCAAAATCTCAGGCTTTTCGATTTTCTTCTCAAAGGCTCTGAATAGATTGCTATGATAGATTACTGATGTACTTTCTTCTCTTTCGGCAAACATAGGCTTAGGACTCATAGCGCAATTTTGATTCGTTTTTCTCGATGGGTTGAAGTTGTTGAATCTGGTCTTCGAGTATTCTCAAATCTTGCCCATCAATGATCTTTGCACGGTCAACACAGTGTTCTCTATGATCAGAATTGACCCCAGACTATGGTGTTTTGCCATTTGTGGATGAGTTTTGATGTTTTTCGAGTGTTTTAGCTTTGATTTAGTTTGGATGATTTTTCTCAGTTTCTTTTAGCACACCTCCGTTCTCCGCGGGGGTGGACCTGTTGGCTGCGGACTTTGCCAGTCCAGGAGGCTAGGTCATTGTTGTGGTAAAAAATTAATTTATATTTTTATTACCCCTGCTTTAAATGTTCCTTGTCGTCAATTATTGTCACTTGAACATGAAAAGTATTTTTTTAAAAATCTGGAGAAATGAATGAAGGAACAAGATCATTTTTGGATCTCCTCAATTTTTGATCCCGAGAGTTTTTTAATATTCTTTGAGTTGCTTGATAAAATTTAGATTGGGCTGGCAACATGGACGTACTGTCTGAATTATTTCCAGTGATTCCTCGTATCCTTTGCCATATTTCTTCATCATGTAAGAAATCAGAATCAGTGAGCATCTTGAGATTCCTGCTGCACAGTGAACTAAAACATTAGTTTTTTTCCTGTTCAATTCTATAAATTCAAAAGCGGGCTGGAATACATGCTTCGTCTCTTGAACATGAGAATCATCCAGGTCGAATTTAAGGTGCTTGAAGTCTTACGGGTACTTGAAGCCTAGGTCCACTCCTGAGCAAACTGCATAGATTTAGTTCTTTTTAAGTTGCTAAATGTTGTGGGCGAAGTCATAGCCGCTGATCCACACCGAACCCAAACCATCTTCGGGCTTCAGTACCATCTGCCCCTTGTTGTAGAATTAACCGGACATCCCAAACATCTCTGTTTCTTTTTTAAATTTTGATTTATTGGTAAACTACCCTTAATTTCTCGTTATTATCTCCAATGAAAACTTCGATCAATCACCCCTTTCTAACTTTTACCCGAGTAAAAATTTAAATAAAAAACATTTTCAGTTATTATCAGACCGGAGTCTCCGAGGAGAAATAAGGTGCCAATTGTCGTTGATGGTGAACTTTTTTTATTAACGTGGGATTAGTATCAATTCAAATTCTATTAATTTGTTCCATTTTTTTTAGAAATTATATCAGCTCAAGAACATTAACTTTCACTTATAAATAGTAAGAGAAAACATCACATTTTTGAAAATTAAGAAAATCTTAAATCTGTTGATGCCGGTTTCCCAGGACAACTTTTTTAATGCTATCCCACTGCTTTTTCAAGTACAGAATGGAATTGATCCATAGATAAAAATCTATATTTAAAACTCTTTTCCAGGCATCGATCACAAAAAACCTTCAAATTTGTAAAGGACAACTAGCTAAAGCACTGTGGACATTAACCATTCTTTATTTCGTGGAAACAGCTATCATGATACCAATGCTGACAGCTTGTTTCAATATTGCTTCCAAGTTTTTTGCATATTTAGCACCTGTGTAAGGACGAGTCCTGTAAATCTTGGCAGTCTTGCCATTTAATCTGAATTTTTTTCTGAGATCCTGGCAACTACTCGCTCTTATTACAGCAGCATTTTAGTTTGCAAACGAGAAACGCAATGACACATATCAACGCTGTTCCGAAGGAAACTGAAAGACCTAAGTAGAATAATGGTAGTCGTACTGATGATCAAAATAGTGTTAAGATAGTTCTATCGAACTGTAAAATTGTAGTTATACTATCTACACTGGTCAGAATCGAAAATGGTATTTCCACAGCATTATCGATAGCATTGGACTTCTTAAAGGTCAAAAAGCTGAGAGAGGCGACATTATCCATTCACTAGATTTCTAAAACATTTCTTCCTTCTGCACATCCTAAACTATCCCACCCTGTTAACTCTATCATTTTGCGACGGTAGGGAAACAATTTCTGTACCCATTGTCGAATTTCTATGAGGACATGTTTCGAATATAATTTCACATTCCGTGCCAATCGTTGAGAAGGTGGAATTAGAGCAGTTTAAAGTCTGTTAAGCATTGATAACCAGGGCTATTTCCAAGAAAAGAAGGAGGAGTAAATAAAAACTCGTTTTTGACAGCATAATTCACACTTTTTATACTTTATACAATTTTTGCTTTGCTGCCCTGTCTAGGTTGAATTAAAACAAATCCCATCTCAATAAGAATTGCTATGTTTCAAGATGAGACAACTTGGTGAATAATTAAACAAATGTATATATATTTTCTGAATTACTGGTCCAAAAATAATTTATACACCATTCACTATTATACTAAATTACTTTTATACTTGCGGGTTTATAAGTTTGTCGGTCCATTTGAATTATTTGATAGTCGAGACAATAGCTACCTAGAAATAACTCCATATGTCAGACTTGTCACGTCATCACGACAACGAAGACAGCTATCCCAATTTAGACTCTTCTTCCGAATAGAAAAGCGATAGACAGTCATTTGATACCATTAAGAAAAAAGTCAAACCCAATGAAACTGTTAAAATATGCTAAAAACCCAAATAAATAGAATAAGTTCCGATTAAAAACGCAAAACAGCCCTTGTTTTGTCCACCAGCGATGCTAAAACTAAGGGGTTTCAATTTTCCGTTCCCCAAGTTACCACTAGAAATGATTTTTCCTCCTCCGCCGCCATAAGCAGCTAAATAGCAATCTAGTAAAAATATACCTATAAATTAGAACAAACTAGTGTAAAACCCTAGAAAAAAGACATTATGAACAAATTAGCTAAAAATTAAAAGTACGAGGTAAGAGAAAGGAAGAACGTTCTTTATATAAAAAACATACCTAAGTGCTACAATGACAATGATAAATTAATGGGTTACTTCAGGACTTTCGCTTAAATAAGATAGGTGAGAGTCATACAAGAAAAATGTGAAGCAAACGTTAGGTTCCGCAGGGAGCAGGATGCTAAGAAATTCGCTGAGGGAGATAACAAAATATTTAATAGGAAATACATCATGTTCAGCCTAGACTACAACTTCACTGTTCCTGAAGAGTAAGTAACAAACATGTAAAACGATCAAAGGGTAGTAAAGAAGTCGACTGCAGCGGAGACTCTAGAGATGAAGGAAAAAATCCAAACTAATTTTGTTACCAGAGTTAGAGCTCTATTGTTTCTGAGGAAATATCTTAAAGGTACATTTGCATATTGACACTAGATTAGGACGCGAAAGAAGAGGTAAACAAACTTCTGTAATACACTAAATAGAGCAAAGTTGACACTGCTAGTCTTAATTACATGTAGTTGAAATAGAAGTCGAGCTAACTACCTTATGACTATGATTGGACCGTGTCAACTATTAAGTAGTGTTAAAGACTGCCTTCTAAAAAAGAACTAGTGATGGTTTTTCATGTAATCTTTTTGAAATATTTGTTAGCATTTTGGCCCAATTCAATAACTGAGCTTTTCTGTCGTGGAAGAGAGAAAAAACTAAGAAGTAAAAAACAAGTAACACACCCCAGAAATACCTGAAAGGCAAGGAAACACTAATAACTAAAAAAAATATAACGAGTAAGTCGGACAGTAAGAGCGCGACAGCCCATAATCGAATGAAAAGAGGTAGCAAGAAAAACCAAAAAAAATACCGTTAAAACTCATGAAACTTCTTGTAAAAGTAAAATTCCTGGCTCCTAAGTCAAGTTGGAAAATGTTCTAAGAGTACTAAACAGAGTAGAAGGGATCAGCAATTGTTCTTGGGTAAAAAATCTCAGCCATATTTCACTCAGGAAAACTAGTAACCATTCAAAGTTATCTTTAGAAGTCTTTAACTTAGAATTAGTTTGTGGGTCAGGACGGAAAATCGGTAGGGAATGCTAAAGAAAATATCGAAAATGCTGAAGATGAAGAAAGTCACAAAAATCAGTAGGATTAATAACCTCACAACTCCTAGTGAATTAAATCAAGCATTATAATAAAGAGTTCGTGAAGATAAATAACATTTTTTTTTAGTATTTCTGACCCTTCCTTAAATTATTTTCATTCATAAATATCGGCAAATCGAATCAGTATTGCTGACATATTATCACATCCGCTCTATTCTTCAGTATTCTTTCCCAGAAACTGATTGAACATGTCGGTCAATACCAATGAATCCCTAGTTTCAATGGTCGACAGATTTTTAATTTCTACACTTTTCTTCCTTTTATTGGAAGAGTCTTAGTTCAAATTGTGTTTCTACTCCAATTTAAAAATGAGATCTATCATCGATTGATTACGATTCACAAATTTTTACCAAATTCCGTCGCAACCCATTATTATAAATTGGTCCTATTTGACCTTCTGTGTAATTACATTATCTAAGGCACTGATATTATTGGTTGCTAACTATAAGCAAGGCGAGAAACTTTTTTAAGCCCAAAATCCCCAAAAGAACGTGAGAGGTTAAGTCCACCGTTTATTCTACCGTTTTTTATTTTTGCGCCTGCTTTTAAAATTCTCTATTTTTCTTTCGAATTTTAAGGTTTATGATCTTCTGAAAGTGCTATTGCAGTCCTTTTTCTTGAAAGTACAGTTCTCGAATCTCCAATGTTTGCTACGTAAAAGCATTATTTTGTAATGAGCAGTACATTTGCAGTACATCCAGTTTTTTAGGAAATGACCTATTTCTACGAATTTTCGAGACCCGATAGCTCTTTCCTAATTTTTCTTAGCTCAGTTTAGCCCTTCACTGACTGTATCAATTCATCGACTCTTTTGAAAGTGTTGACTAAAGCTTTGGAGTAATTTTTTAATTTGAAATTTGTTTAATTTAGGAGCTATTTCGGTAAAAATTTAGCTACAAACCTAGCGACTTCAGGGCCGCCATGACCATCGAAGACCCCAAACAGATACACAGAATTCTAGACAAGTTCCATCGCAACACAAGCATCCTCCATTTGTTTTCTCCATCCTAAATTTTCAGATAGCAATAGTACCTTGCATCTAGCATGAAGTTGCAATTATTTTGTTTGAGTTGAAAGAATTCGTTGAAATTATCTTTTAGGTAAGCGGTTCAGAAAGATATGGTCCCATAACTTTTGACACTTTAATCGGTATTGTGTTTTTCTTGCAATATTACCTAATTAAATTAAACTGAGATTATTTTTTTTCTGGAAAAATGTCCTGTTGTTGTTTTCTTAGTTTGATGATAATAACAAAGATAATCAACAATAAACATTTACGGGGGATACTGTAATTAATATGGCATAGTAGAAAGTCTTCGTATCTGCTGAAGATCCGTAATGGGTGAATAAAACTCGAACATTAATAGTGTCTTCGAAAGGTATGACCTCCCATCAACGTCACTTCATGCTCAGTATATTCGCATTGCTACCGCACTCTAAAAAAGATTTCAAACTTTAAAAGCAAAGTACTCAGCCAGTTATCATCAAGACATACGGTAGCAAATACATGAACTCTGTGAAGTTCATAGGACGAGATATTTTCTTTATTTTGAAAATAAAAGAAAGTACAGTTTGAGTTTGTGGATCGGAAGGTATCCCGACGGACCGTCTGTCAAACTTGCATTGGATGGCGTGGTTCTAAGCAAAGATTCCAAGTTTCAAGGAAACTGTGTAAAAGGAGCTAGACATATACTATCTTTTGACTAGGTATTTCAACATTCTTAATTAGGGAATCTAAGCCAGCCCCAAACTGAAATTAGTAAAGGAATTGTTAGTGGGAGCATTAAACATTCCTAAATATCATCCAAGGGCGACAGGAGTTATCGATCATGTTTTGAACTTTACAGAGGAAGACGGGATAATAAATTTCAAAAACTATCAGATTTTCAGATAATCCATCAACAAAGACAAAGATCGTACATAACTCTACTAAATCGGACCGAGATTTATGATGGATGTTAGCGTTATTTTAGATGGTTGTATTTGTGGAGATGTCCTGTATAGAGCTCCAATTATTAAAAATGTGTTGAAGAAAGGTAAACAGGATAAAAGAAAGATCAAATCTATTCATGAAATCGGATAGCTTAACTTGTTTGGTGAAGACTAATGATAAGTGATACTTTTTTCACTATTTATTCTTCTGTCTATATTTTTACTTGATTGTGTTTTGTTTGTGTTGGAACTCAGATAACTCATTTCAGTTTATACATCGATTAAAAACCAGCATAAAAACGATAACAGCGTTTAGTAAATGTCCGAACTTTCACTAATAATTGAAACCCAAAACCAAGTTGTGATTGACGAGAGCTATCTTGAAAAATGCAAGGTGAATAACTAGAAGCAACCTTCAAAACCAATCGCTGCGGTTTCTCGAATGCTCTCTTCAAAGTAGCTGAAACTAAATAAGAACTATGTTTCGAAGAAGAAAAGCACCTAACCCTCTCCTGTGGTTTCGAAGGTGGCTTCAAATTAGGGAATGAGAAGTTGTGTGCAGAGTGACAGCGAGGAATTGACAAAAATATCGACAAGACTGTAGGCTCTTTAATAGAATCAAAAGAGGATGGAATAACGTCTGGGTAGGTAATTTTTTGATCTTCAAAATGACATTTACAAAAAACAGAAGGAACAGTCTGGTCATTTTGAGTAAGTGCGGAAAATTCGACAAGAACTGCATGAGACCAAAAAAGCATCGGGGATTTGTTGAATTGTATAACAAGTAGCAAATGATGATATAATTTTAACTTCTATCATTTTGTATTTTAC
>JAOWAT010022238.1:0-28934 GCA_028571025.1 Longipedia americana | reverse complement strand
CACTGAAGATTGCGTCAGATTATTGTTTTACTTTTCGTCAAATAGCTTCAAATAGTTCTCAGACTTGGAATATTTGGTGAAGGTGGCAAGACTCATTGCTTATAAGGATTTTTTCAGAATTTGGGACTAGCTCAGGAGTTTTTCAGCTAATTATTTCTTATACGGAGAACGGATTATTTGCTAGCACTATTTAATTGCTTCCTAGACAGTCTTGTTGAGTCTCATGTAGTTGTGTTCGGAAACATATTTTTTATGGTACTTTAGAATTACATCTTTTAGCTTATCCGACTTCTCACTGGGAGGCTAAATTCTGGTTGAAATCATAGCTTAGGACAGTGTAATGAGCCATTGTGATAAAGCCATTGAAGGAACTTCTCTGGTGGTTTTATGAACTAATCTACAGTAATGCATCATGGCAACTGCCTCCTCGGTTTTGATTTTCTGGAAGGTATTACCAACAGAAAGCTTGTGCCTGTCAATTCCTTTCATGGTGTTCATTGTACTTTTCCTCAACATTCCTCCATCTACAGCATATATTACCTTTTTCATGAAAGGAGTTTCTCTGATTTCCTTTATGCTGACTCTTGTCCTTTAATTTGGATCCATACAAAGTGAAATGAAGTTTTTAATTTATTTTGATAAAGTGGATTTGAACTTTGGAGGCTTCATTATTTCCTTTTTAAGCTGTTACTCCGATGTTACATGGGTGTATGGTGTCTATCCGTGGAGTATTTAGTAAATAATAACTCCAAAGGACCAAATATCGGTTTTTGGACCGTATTAACACCTCATGAGAGCTTATGGGCTCATATATGCAGGGCTTCCGACACTTATGTCTTTGATATTGGAGCCAGTTTTGACAGCGAATCCGAAATCACCGATTTTTGCGGTTCCATCGTCCATTAGGAAAATATTGGCGATTTTGAGATCGCGATGAACAATCTGTTGTTTTGACAGATACTCTAGTCCTTTAAAAATATCATAGGCAACTTTAGAGGCGGTATCCTAGTCCATTGATCCGTGTATTTTGATGTATCGTTCCATGTCACCGCTTTGACAATATTCGGTGACAATATAGCAGTTATTGGGACTATTCATTGCACAGAAACACTAGAGGATGTTCTAGTGTTTCAAATCTTTCATGAGTTCGATTTAGTTCTGGAGCATGTTGTATAGAGTTTGAGATTTGATGATGTTTACACGGACAACTTTAATAGCCACTGTGTTGCCGGTTTATTCATCTATACCCATGTAGACTGAGCTGTAACGACCCTACCCTATTTTGTCATTGGGTTTGTAGATGAAGTGGTCGATTTTTTTTATTTTCTGGACTGCCTACTACTACCTGAGAACGTTACAGTCGCAGCAAAAGAACATCGGCTGAATTAGTATTTATTACTTAGTAATTCAAAGGGAGGAATATATATACAATATATACAATATACATATTAATTTCTTTTTTTTCACTTTTTTAGAAAACGGGAGCGACACCATAGTGGAATCACTTTGTTGATTAAATGCGAGTTTTTATTGAACTATCCTAAATTATTGATGGTTTTTTTACTTCTTTCGAATGAAAACAAGTCTGGAATTTCCTGAATGTAGGATCTAATTTATTGAAATTTTGTTTAATCTCTGAGTTCGTCAAAATAAGCATGCGATAGAATTTCACAAGCATTGAGTCTTTTCTATGGATTCCACACTAACATCTTTGTTAAAAGGTCCAACAGATCGGAAGGGACATCTTTTGGTAGTATCTTTTCTAGGGTTAAAAAATTTCCCTTAGAAATTATCTTAGGAATCTATTTTATAATTCTCTAACTGTTTAAAGAGTTCTTGAAAAACTTGCGCCAGTTTGGCTCTCCGATCACATAAGCCATTTTGATAAATTGGTCGAGGGTGTTGAGACCTTCGAACAACGTTTCACCAGTCAGCATCTCGACGATTACGCATCCTACTGCCCAAATATCGATGGAAAAGCTATAATAAGTATCCCCAACAAGTATCTAGGGTGCTCGATAGGGAAAATGTCCAACGTTTGGCACATTGGGGGTATTTTTATCAATGACTTTTGCAGATCCAAAATCACAAAGGACAACTCTATTCCTACGAAAGAGTATATTACCCGGATGAATATCACGATGACACACATTTTAGGAATGCATGTACATAAGACCACGTATTATCTGGTAAAAATGTATTTTTAGTCCTGACATGTTAAACTTTGTTTTGTTTTTGATGAGTTAATGGAGAGAGTTGTCGTATTTTTATAGGATGATGTTGTATTAGTCTTGTTGTGAGGTGTGATAAATTCCGAGGGTTTTTACGATGAATGGATTTTTAAGTGTTTTTGAAAAATGTTACTCACGGTTTGTTATCGATTTGTCCGTTTGGATTTTCTTTACGGCGACGTATGGAATACGTCCCTATAGTTTGGCTAAATAGACTGTAGAGGAGTTTCCTACTTTTATCGGTTCGAGCAAGGACACTGTTTGAGAATTGTACAGGATTTGGTTTTATTTTTCCTACTCTTCAGCCGATGTTTTTAATTTTTTACGAATGTAGGCATTTATAGCTGATATTCTACTCAGATTTTATGAACTGCGATAGCAAAGGGCTTGATCATTGAAGAGCATTTTCGACAGACTACGATTGGTGTGTATTTTTTATTGAACAATTTTTGTAGACATCTTGTTTTTACGGGAGATGTTGAATCTGATTTCATTTCCACTTTAAGTAGAGATATACCTAGTTTTCTAGTTAGAAAAGGCTTTCATCTTGGAAACCAACATTTTTTTCTATATATAAACTCAAGTTTTATGCTGGTGATATTCTCTTTCACCCTTTTTTTATCGGAAATATTCTTTTTTGGAAAAACACTATTTGACATAATAAACACACAAAAAAAGCAGGGAATAAAAATAAGAATAACTCCCTTTTTTTCAAGTAAAAAATGGGGAAAAAAGTTACCAAAATGTCATCTTTCTCGCTGATAAGTCCAGGTTCTATAAGGAATTTGTTTATATAAAGATAAATAATTAATATAAATGATCGAGTATATCGTATCATTATTTCATGATCCTCCTAACAGTTTGAACAAAGATTTCATTGACAGTTTATTATTATCTTTACACTGTTTAAAAATGATGTAGGATTCTGGATGCGAGAGATCCACGATTTTCCTCATATTTCTGTAAAACTAGTCATAAGCCAGACAGCCTTTTTGATCTGGATCGACATCTAAGAATATAAGAACAGCAATTACTTTGAATCATCCATACCAGGAACTAATCGTAAGATGAATAGTTTTGAGATAGTGCTTTTACTATGTTAACAGTTTTGGCAAGGTCAACTTTTGGGAATTTTTAGGGTCTTTCCCTCATGTACTGAATTGTGAAATCGTCGGCTTTTAGGATCTGGAATGTGTAAACGTTAATCTTTATCATCCCTCCGATTTGGAAATCGTTGTCAGCAATGTAACGTTGTTAAGAGGCGTGATCGTGTTTCTTTCTCTCCAGGAACTTCCCGCCCCAGACTCCTGAGTTTTTATCGGCGTTTTGGTATATTTGGATCGTATCATCGCCGCAAAAGAAAGAGAGAATGAAACTTCTGTTGTTTTCGTCCTTCACTTACGAAATTAGTCGGGCTTCAAATCTTAGAACAAACTGATCGTTGGTGAATAGTTTTGCCATGTCCTTTTTTGGCGGTTTCGGCTGAAGAGCATAGACATTTCCAAGACTGTCTTAGACTGATCCGTATCCGTTGTAAGGTGGAACTTAGTGTTTGACAGCTTTTTTCTGACCTTCTTCAACGGTGATTGGTTGAAGCTATGTTCCAAGGTTAACTTTACACCAGTTCTTGGTAAAATCATCACAATCATATAAAATGCATTATCTCCCAAAGACATATACTGTTTCTCCAATTTTGAAATCCTCAGGTTTGTAGTATTCTTATTTGACTTCACTCATACCAGGGTAATAGGTTTGAATTGGTTTTTTAGCGAGTTTTTGCTTCTTGAGAAGGAGAGGGAACGGATCTCTGCCTGAATTGGTATGCCTGATTTATTTGACTTATACAGTGCTGTCAGCTAGGAAATAATTGAGGATAAAGTAGTTATATCCACCTTCGTAGTTTTTATCGTGCCAGAGCATTTTGAAGGATAGGACTTTTCTATCGTTGTTGATGTATTGGTGAAGTCCATCATTTGGATGTCCACCTCCAAGTCTGACTTCGATGTATTATTTGTATTATTTGGTGTCTGGAGGGTTGATTTTGGCATCTTTAACGGTCATAAATTTGTTGAAGGAGTCAGAAGGAGCCTATTCCGGCTAGCCAAGAGGACAGCCCATATAATCATAGAACTCCCTGGTAAACTTATCGCAATCATAGATTCTAAATATTCTTTCATAGAAGTTGATGCTGGATCCGAGTTGAAGATCCTGCCAAGTGTAGTTGTCGGAGAGTTATCCGATGCATTTGGGTATTTTTTGTCTTTTGAGGAAGACTCCTTGTGGGATTCCTGAGTTTTCTATTTTTTGTTCTGTGACATAGATGGTTTAATCTGATAGATAGTAGTAGATTGCAACTTTTCGGATTCGATAGTTTTAGAGTTTGCTTTCGACAATGTGTTCTTGGAAGTAGGCGTAGAATCGCAGGACTTTTCTATCGTATTTTAGCCATGGGGGCTGGACTCTTGGGATTGAATCGTTGTATGGCTTTTAGCGTTCTTTTAGGAAGGTTAGCGCACTCATGCTCTTAGTCATTTCATCGATTAGATTGGGATCAACGTCTTCACCGACAAATTGTCTTTTTTATTGCTGAGAGTTTGTATCGTAGGAAAACTGTTGGGTTTTGTGGAAGCTTGTTTTGAAAGGATCGCTAAAGACACTTCCTGGGAGTAGAGGAACCTCTTTAGGGATATTTGGTTTCATTGCAGTTGTATTTTTTTATTATTTATTAAAGTCGATTGGATAACTTAGCCACTTTTTAAAAAACTTTTATAATAAAACTTTAAAAGAAAATAATCAAATTTGAGTAGTCAATATCCTCCCCCCATCTGTCTACAAAAAAGAATATGCTACAAAAAATTTGTAACCCATTTTGGAAAAAGTTTGCAATGTCTACAATGTCTAAGGTTCGTGAGGTAAAGTGGCATTTTAAAGGTCAAGGAGCGGTTCTAAATGTTAAAATGTTTCCACCTGAGAGTATTTTGCTTTATGCAACATCTTAATTTAAGTTTTCTCATTTGATGGGGTGCCTGGGACTTCAGCAAAATCAATTGGTGCTTCCAAGAAGCTTGAATCTTGATTCCTCTGTTTTTGAATTTTTGACGAATTATCAGGATCCGCAGTAGGTTAGGATATTGTTTCCGACTACATAAGCGGTTTTGAAAAATAAGGCTCTGCAGTCGGATAGTATTTAGATACTGAATGTGGTTTCTGATTAGAACAGCATTTATGGGGTTCTCGCCAAGTATAAGTAGCTTCGAAAGCCAAATACCATGGCTGAAATAAACAACTTTATAGTTCAATACCACTTGAAACTCCATGCACTACATTATATGAGAATAAATAACATTCCACTGAGTAGCAAGATGACTGAAGACCTAAAACACCGCATTTTCTAGCATATAAAGGTGTTCTACGAGGATAACATAATGAAAAAATTGAGGCAGTTTATGAATGAGGAGATCAGAGTTAAAGGACAGATATCGAGGGAGAAGGACGCATTGACAAGGTTGAATAAGGCTATTGATGCTCGGGTTATTTGGTATAAGATTGGAGCAATTGCGGTTACATCTGTTCACGTGAGTTCTTTTACATATATGATTTTTTTTGTGGATTGGCTAGGGTGGGATATCATTGAACCGATTACTTACACTGTGGGGGTAATCTATGCATTGTTGGGGATTAGATATTTTAGAAAATATCAGACAGATCGGAATGATTAAAGTGTGAGATTGACTTTGAGATCGCTGTTTTCTTCTCCGGAACAAAAAGCTCAGTTAAAATAGCTTTAAATTCGGCTGTCAAAGTTATACGGGGAACAAAAAACTTATGCGCAGGAAGTTAGACTTCTCAAGAATAAGCTAAGATTTCAAACAACATTAGCTGAGGCATTATGAAAAATTTGATAGGAGAAAATCCAATGCATTTATGAACATATAATTGCGTTAATAACTAATTTCCCTTACTTCTAAGAAGTTTTTTTGGTTTTGTTTTTTCCTCTATTATTAAATAATCAACATTAAGGGGGAAGAACACAAAAAAATGAACAAACGTTCTATAAGTTAGCTAACAAATCATTAGAACTATTCATCGATACTTCTATAGAAGAGCATGGAATTGGTGAAATAGTGCAAGAGTTTACCATAGTAGGAGGCTGCTAGATTTTATCGAAAGTATCCTGCGATAAATAAGAAGCATTTGGAGTTGGAGAATAATTTGTTGGGGTTGGTTAATGTTTTTGGAAAGTTATTTCAGGTGGAGAATAAAAGGAAAGGTGTGAAGGGTTTTGTCGAACAATGTACGGATTTGTTTGAGGAAATTACTGATCAGATTTAAACTCATACCTAGAAATACAAGGATCTGAGGAATAAGATTATTAGATAGCAGTTAAAGAGTTAGTAGAACAAGAGACCCCAAGATGTCTATAAAAATATACGACCCGTTGATTTCTCATCTCATTCCCACTCCCTATCGGTCGAAAATATCAGAACCGACTGTACCGTGACATAATCAAGACCTCTCACTGAGTCCTGCAAGTGGATTGATAACCCGAAGGATCTTGATGCATTTATCGAAATACTGTCCAAACAGAAAGAAATAGCAGTAGATTTGGAACATTCCATGAAAAGTTATTATGGTATGACATGCTTGATGCAAATATCAACAAGAGAAGCAGACTATATAATTGATGTGTTTCCACTGTGGGAGGAAGTTCAATCTTTGAATCAAATCTTTGGTGATCCACGGATAATAAAAGTCATGCACGGGGCTGAAATGGATGTAAAGTGGTTGCAAAGGGATTTTAATATCCATGTGATAAATTTATTCGATACGTATAAGGCTTCGAGAGTGCTTGGATTATCCCGATTTTCTTTGGCATTTCTCCTTGAAAACTATTGTCATGTTGAAGCGGATAAAAGTTATCAATTAGCGGACTGGAGGATCAGACCTCTAACTCCTGAAATGATGCACTATGCGAGGTGTGACACTCATTACTTGTTGGAAATTTGGGATTTGGTGCGGAAGGATTTAACATTATTAGCAGAGAAGACCAATTAAAATCCGAAAACTGTGATTTAAGATATACATAAGTCAAGTCATTAGACCACAAGGATGTAAACAGAACTTTTTAACTATCAAACTCTTGAGACATACTAAAGGATTAGATCTCACCTAAAAGCTGAAGATTTCAGAATAATCCACAGAATTTTTGAAATTATAGATCGGCAAGCATATGATAATGATGAGGCATTTTATGACGTAATTAATAAAAAGATTTTGACGGAAGGATTGATATTGGTGAGGGATTTGATATCAAACATCAATTCCAATGTCAGCAAAGTGGTGAGAATTGATAAGGTGGTATCAACTTTTAGGAAGAGTAACTATAGGAAGATTGGGGATTTGGTGAATAAAATCAAAAAAGAGTTAGAAACATTTTTTGCGCAGACGGAACCTGAGACAGAGATTGCTGATAAATCGAAACAGAGTAAGCGAGCCAACAAAGGTCGACAGAAAAAGAACGAACCTGTTATAAAGCTGATAAGCGTGGCGATGTAAAACTAGGAAAATGTAAATTTTCAGGGGTAGAAGATATAATTCAGGTAATTTCCGACCAAATCATTCGAAGAGAGACCAGTTTAACAAAGACAGACGATTGTTTTCCCACCGATAATGTCGATGTTGGCAGATAGGTTTGGTTTGATTCAGAAGGTGTAGGATGGTGGTATTATTGATGAGAAGGACGAACGATCTGCAATTGATGAGATACTCTAGTAGGGTTGTGGAGATGATGATGAGTAGGGGGATAAGAGTGGTGAGGATGGTAAGGAGATCAAGTTTACGGGATATCGTGAGGATAGGAATTATCGGGTTGAGGATCCGGAGGCTTAGGTTTATGCTAAGCCTAGGAAGAAGAGGAAGGAGGAATAGTACTAAAAAAAGGTTAGAAATAGAAAGGATAATATGTACTCTTACTTTCAAGAGTAGTGAGTTGCTGACTATTGATGGATATTGCTACTTTGGTGATGATAGTTTGATTATTGTGAATGCTATTTTTCGCATTTTTTGGTTCAGAAAACCTCTAAATTATAGATATATTGATATTTAGCGTCCTAGAAATATCAGTGAAAACGCTTATGGATCGGCAAAATTCAGTTGAGGAAAAGCAATTTGAAGGTTAGCATGGTGAAAAGTTTGTTGAATCAACTAACCTGTGTCGAGATAGGAATGGCATTTTCATTCCCTACGTTATTTCTTTGATACCAAAAGATTGCCAAAGTCTCGTTGACTTAGGATGTGGAAACGGTTTCTACCACAAACGAATTCTATCGTAACGAAAAGAAATCAAACGATTGATTGGTCTCGACTATTCGAAAAAAATGATATAGATGGCACAAAATTAGAGTGACAAAGCAGCTGAATATATTTTTCATGATATGACACTACTCTTTCCGCTAAAATAGCAAGTCGAGTGCATGATAAGCATCTTTACTTTGTCTTACATGACTCATTCACAGCTAAACTCATACTTCAAAAACTGTTTTGACGGTTTGGTGGCAGGTGGAAAAGTTATTTTTATTTCGATGGATTGGAACGTGCTTCGACATAAAAAACCCTTTACACTGATTCCAGTCTAGATTTTGAGTTAGGGAGAAATAGCAGATGGTGGAAAAGCGACATTAAAGATGGAAAATGGTTTCAAGATGTAAATCACGTTTTGGATAAACGAAACACTGCAAAAACTTCTGGAAGGCAATGGATTCAAAGTTACTTGTGGAACTGCAAATTCTTAAGTCATTGATTCAGAACTGTATACGCTTTAAGAGATAACTGACTTGAGTAATTCGAAACTGGTCAGGAGTATTGTTGGCGTTAAATAGAAAAATTGATCAGTTTTGTGAAAGCTGCATTTTGTAAATAAATTACTTTTTTTCGTGGTTTTACAGTTAAAAAAAATCATAAAATAGATGAAAATTAAGTTAAAAGTCTTGTCTTTTAACTTCTGCCTGGACTTTTAAAGAAATTAAAAGTGAATATTTTCCTATTCTTAGTCGACAATATCCTTTTTGGCCGGTTATACTATGAGTTATGGTGAGTTTAAATTCTAAATTTGATACGATCAGGCTTTGTTTTTATGTCTTACTAGACTCTTTTTGGAGTGAGTGGTAGGGTGATTTTGTTGGGTGTCAACTACATTCTATTTTTTTTCAATCCCATACAAGTGTGATTATAGTACGAGCTATCAAGTCTCGTTGTTTTTTTGGACAGAATACGCACCCTTTGCGCGGACTGTGTCACCTTTTTATAATTGGTTTTTCTTTACTCATCTTTCCATGGCGTTAATGAAGTATTTTAGTTTGATTAAAAATCAGACTACATTTATTTTCCAGTTTCTTGTATCTTTGTTTATTTTTCTTTAGCTCAGTCTCGACTGATATGATGTATATTATTTTTTTACAAGTTTATTAATTCTTGGAGTATATATAATCTAAAAAATGCGAATGTTCAAAAGATATGCGGAAGTAATGATAGTTTACAGTATTGTTGCTTTTATTGTGATTGGGGTAAATGGATTGGATAACGGCGTTGGAAGAACTCCTCCAATGGGATGGAACACGTGGAATCACTATGGCTGTGATATCAACGAAACAGTTATCACAGAAAATGTCAATTCGCTAATTTCAACGGGATTGGCATCCAAGGGTTATAAGTATGTGAATCTTGATGACTGTTGGCAGGTAAGATATTTGGTATAATACAAAGTTATCCAGAAATTCTTCGACAGGGTAGATTATTTAGGATAAATCAAAGTTCCCGTCTGGAATTGCAAAGCTAGCGAATTATGTCCATTCTAAAAATCTGCTTTTTGGGTTGTATAGTGATGCTGGTACTCATACCTGTCAAGGAAGACCTGGTGGTTATGGGCATGAGACTATTGATGCGAATACATATGCCAAATGGGGGTATCTTTTGATTAATCTTTAGTGTTGATTTTTTGAAGTACGATAATTGTCACAATGAGGGAATTTCTGCGAAAGTTAGATATCCGATTATGAGAGACGCCTTAAACCAGACTAAAAGACCAATTTACTACTCAATGTGCAATTGGGGACAGTAAAAGCCTTGGGAATGGGCAGGTGATGTTGCCAACTCGTGGAGGACAACAATTGATATTAAGGATATTTGGACTTCGATAATGTATAATTTTGAGCAGCAGTAGAATCTCTACCCTTATGCAAAGCCAGGGGCTTGGAATGACCCCGATATGTTGTAGGTTGGGAATGGTAAATTGACTGAGGATTAGTAGCAAAGTCATTTTGCACTGTGGGCTATTTTGAAGTCACCCTTGCTGATTGGGTGCAATTTGAAGAATATATCGAAGAGCAGTTTAGCAATACTTTCTAACGAATAAGTTATTGCTGTGAATCAAGATTAACTGGGAAAACAGGGTAGACTATATTTGAAACAAAAAAATGGGTTATTTGGAGATAAGTAAATTTGGTACTGTGAGTTGGCGAGAAATCAGTTTGCTTTTGTCTTTTTCAACAAATCTGATAAAGAGGCAGAGTTAACACTGGATTTGAAGCATTTTAGCAATGGAAGGAGAATAAACGGTCTACGAGATATTATAAATCACAAGGATATGGAAATTCCAGAGAAAGGTTCTTTAAAGGTTAGTAATATTCGAAAACATGCGGTCCAGATGTTTAGACTCGAATTGGAAGGGGACAATTCTTTTTTATAGTGAACACAGCAACTCTGATACGACTATGCGGATGAAAAATTGCATTTGAATATCATTTTTTAACTAGGAATTTTTCTCATCGATACTAACTTTCATCCATTTGCTATTTCCATTTCCACGGTTAGATAATTTATTTGGAGTCCATTGATGAGAAAACTGGTCTTTTAGGGGTTCCTCTCGAGTAGTTTTATTTTCGATGATGGTTTTCCCTTGACTTAAAAAATTATTCGTGGATTTTTTTCATAAATTTGTCAGTTTTGTTTGCTGATATTGAGAGATATGGTCTTTATTCGAGAACAATGCTTGATATTTTGCAGGGTTACCATCTAAAAATAGCAAATTATCGTACAGACATGTTTGCACTTAGTTTTCAGCTTAAATAGTTTTACTCCCAAATTAGGAGCATTTTCTTTGTCGGCTGAGTACTCTCTTTGGACTATCGATTGATTTTTTTTATTTGCTGATCCTATTAAAACTTTTCATGGTATCAAAATATTCAATAGTACTGTGTCGGTACCTGTTTTGTTTGTGGGGAGTTTTGACTGGACTGCCTTTGACTCTCTGATAGAATTTATCGTTTTATCTGATTCTATACTTATTTCTCACTGTCTATTTCGGTGTGAAAGCACATCTATCAGGAAATTTAATTTGCGTGTCATTCTGCTTTTTTCTACGCGCATGCTACTAAATAAGACTGTTAGGATTGGCTACGGGATACACAAAAACGAAAGGGTTTTTGATCAAATTAGTTGTTTTCATCTTTTTTTATTAAGGTTTAATATTTTTGATGAGGAGGACTATCTTAAATAAAACAAAAATATTTCTTTTTAATTTGTTTTTTTCTTGTAATGTTGTGCATAGTTTAATAATAATTAACTGACAAAAGCAATTGTTCTTTTTTGTCTGTAAATGTTCAAAACTAAATCTCAGAAAGACAAAAGCCAAGCATAGTTTGAATCTTTGATTAGAAAAACCTCAAAGGATACAAAATAAAATAAACGAGCAAATCTACGAAACTTTATCATAGATAAGACCAACCGGCATCATTAGCAAATTTCAAAACTAACTCCGAGACAACCCACTCGTCCTTCTCGGGATATATCTAAAAATAATCTTGTTATTTCTTAGCAACAATCAAACTCCACAAGGAAATAGTACCTTCCGACTGAGCCTTGTCATGTCGAACAATACGTTGAGGAGTTTACCATGAATCCGAATGCAATGACTCCAAAAGTTATTGTATAGTCACCAGCAACCGTAAACGTGGAATAAGCTGTTGGTGCGTGTGGAAAATGCTAAACTTCTTAGTTTTTGCATAAATAAGAGCTGGTAATTCTCAAACAATTCTGTGATCATTTGAAGGAATAAAATGGATGTTTAAGAAATTAGATTCAGGAACTGAAGCAAAAACTTGACTCTAATCGGTATAAATCATTTCAGTATTCTTTGTAGTCTGAGGAAATTGGGATCGAAACTGATTAGAGTTTGCTATTGAATAAGGCAAGGTGTGATGCTGGAACAATGACTTTCTTGACGATATCTCACACTATTTAGCTGTAATAGAGTTTAAAAGCTTCAAGATAGCATAGCAACAGTTTAATAAAGTAATTAGAGTGTGCGTATACTAACCTTGAAACTTTGACGGGAGATATGAAAAAACTGTCTCTTAAACACCAACAAGTTTGTAACTAGTTGAAGATCAAGAGGACAGAGGTCGAAATTTTGGAATAATAGATTGAAAATGTCAAGAAATCTTTCAAGAAACCAAAAATATGTATGGTCGATTAATAGATTTCGACTGAGGTCTGTTTTGTGTAAGAAGGGGTGATGACTGATGTTTCTAAACAGTATATTGATGAGATTCAGTCAAAGAATCATGAGCTTGTCGGGAAAAATAGGGCATTCATGGATTAGAAGTAAGAACTATACAAATTATGCGAATAAATGACAGAAAAGACGAACCAGACACAGGAATGCATTAGCATAAACTCCTTGGAGTTGATTAAAAATTCTATACTGGCTAAAATAGAACTCAGTACCAAACCGCTTTAAGAGTAAATTTGCCTTCTCCGTTAAGTGTTTGACAGTCAGAAAAAGAAGTTCCAATAGAAAGAGCGTTCTTTACAAAGTTTGCTTGTAGAAGCTCACAAGACAATACAGGATTTGATGTCAGAACTTAGGAATAGTAAAAAGGAGGCAAAAGAACATTTTATGACAAATCTTTTGAAGTAAAGGGATCTAAATGGGATCAGGTCTATGTTTGAAATTGGCTAAAATTTAGGGTCTATCAGTGAAAAAAAGCAGCTTAATTAGGTCTAAATTTGAAGAAAAAGTTTCATTCTATTTTTCATTTAGATTGTTTTCAAGGATTCACATATTCAAGCATAGAACGTTTCTATATCTATAAATTGTTGTCAGACCTTACATTAATTATAAGAAAAGATATTTATTTCAAAGGTTAAAAAATGAGTAATACAAATTCCGACTCCTTACTTTCATAATAAGTTCAACAATATTGGAAATAGTAGCCATCTGAGAGGTACTCATAGATGGCTTCTGCATTAACATAAGCCTTCACCTAAATGAACCTGAGTAGAATCTACTCTCAAAAATTATCACGACCGTAAAAAATTTTTGTTAGCGTACTACTATTTTACAATTTTAGAGAGAAAGAACAAAAAACGTCTTATTTGTATGCATTACTGGATCACCTGTCAGATAGAACCAATTTGACTGTTTATAATTACCAGGATAAGTTGTAGAAACTTATCCTATGGGATTTGATCCCAAACTTAGGACTGAATAGGAGATCAAACAGTGCTATAACAGTTGTTTGCCTGAGCAACAGGCGAAAATTTTGTACGAAACTTTGAATGTTTAAAAACATAGGAAAAAGAAACTTGTGTTTGCTTATCATTCTGATGGAACTTGTGTGCTTGGATATATGCTTCATTACTACCCCGAAATGAGAAACAAAATTATCGGTATGATTGATATCGGAGGGATGCCGATGAGATAGGCTCCGTATTTTAAATAAATTCACTAGACATATCAAAATTAGGGAGTTTAATTGTCGAGGAAACTGGTTCTCGAGAATCCTGATAAGATATTTGAGCTAAAAAACAGATTGCTTTCACTTTTAAATGAAATATTGGGCAGCAAAGATGGAATTCCTGCCTATCAACTCCATAAAAACAAATATGTGGCTGCTTGTAGCGATGTTTTGAAGGTAAAGTAGCAAAAAGACTTGGCATTCAATGCGATTAGAAATTTTCCTGGAATCTTAAAGATATTTATATACGGAAAACATGACATTATATTCACTTAGAAGCTGTTGAGTGAGAAGGCAGTTTACTATGGCTACGTGAATAGGATTCCAGAGGGGCAAGAGGAGTTTTATTCGAATATTTTGTTGGAAAAATACGACGGATTTTTCGGGAAGAGGAAAAGCATATCGAATGTGCAAATGAGATTTGTTTACAAGATTGAGGACGGTAAGCATTCTCCGCATTATCAGAAGAAAAATTATTAGATGCTTAAAATTGCGGTACATTAGTATCTCGATGTTATTTTGAGACACTAATAAAGTAAGAATAGAGAATTATGATGTTTTTTAGTTTGTAGTTTGCGTGGTAATTGTTATTATTTTTTTCGAAGTTGAAATAAAGAAGTGATCTGCTTTTTATTTTTAAGGTCTCACAAATTAATGCTAAAATATCGAACCGATTCTGATATTATTTCCCTCCCCCAGTAATGAAAAGTCGCATGAGATCAAAAATTGAAGACTTGTTTGAATTATTTAAAAGTTAAAGGAAAGTTCGGCAACCAACTGGATTGATCGCCTAGGAACAATAAGTCAAGCTGACTCAACTAAAAAAAAAGAATGAGTTGGATAGAATGCAGATTTAAAAAATGGAGAGAATGGTAGCTGATCTTGAGAAATAATAAGAAACTCTTCAAACTTAGATCCATCTTAAATAACGCTAGCGTACTAAAGTTACTGATTAGGCAATGAAGAGACGCAATTAGCTATGTATTTTTTTTGGTAAAGTTAGTTATTGAGGGATCCTTTTTGCTAGAAGAAATCACGAAAATGAAGTAATTGGAGTTGGAAATGGACCCCATTGAATTTGTGGAGTTAGATCCCGAGGAAATGTAGATCCTGAAATATTAAAAAACAGGGTAGAAACTAGAAAAGTAGTAAAATATTGCCCAATATTTAGGTGCAAATTATGTCAGTAACCTTTTATTGTTGGCCAAGAGGTGCAAATCTTTCCGTGTTGCGGGGAACTACTCCATGCTGAGTGTATCAAAAAATTCTGGAATATTATGAAAGAGTGTCCAGTTTGCTAGGCTATAAACTATCAGAGATAAATATGATATCGGTAGATTTTCAATGTCAAACACTGTTATATTATTTAAACTTGAAGTAAATAAACAGAAAACTTGTGATTTTTTGATTTTTCTCATTTTCTCTGTCTTAGTTCAATTGGTATTGGTCTCGGAACCGTTTTCGATTAACTGATTAAACTTATGCCCTCTGAAAGGCCATCTTCCAGACAAACAGTAGGGTGCATAACTTCTTTTTGGTTGGATTTATAGAATTGTTGGGTCGCTGATCTTACTTTCCCAGTGGTTTCTTATTCATTTTTTGATGGTTCAAATTACTGGAATTCCGCGAACTAGCGATTCATTTACAGCTGCAGCTCATTTTTTATGCTGGAGGAAGAATTGTAGTCAGGGATTTTCTTATGAGTTTATTAATTACATTATTGCTAATTTCTAATGTTACTTTTAAGTGGTGATTTTTTGGGTTCGTAGAACGGTCTTTCAACCCGGGCTTTTCTTCTTATGGGACTTTTCGAACGATCATTGTTCAAATTTCTGCAGGAATGAGAGTTTCCCAAAGGACTGGCATTTCTACTAACAGTTGGATAAATGATATTTTTTCTTGGAGACTAGTATTCCCATTTATCAAAGTTGTCTATGAACTTATGGTTGATGTCTTCATTGTAAAAAGTTGCCTGGCTGCTGTTGAAATATTGTTAGTTGGGTTGAGTTTGTAACTGTGAAAGAGGCTGGGTTTCAAAATTGAAGTATCGTTGATTATTTCTTGGGGTTTGTTTTTAATTTGTATAATAGTAATCTGTGTTTGGATTGGCAGTTTGATTTTTGTTGAAGCTGAATTTGGAAGTCTTTTGTAGAAAATCCTGCTTGGAATGGCTATCTTTATTGTTATTATATTGGTTGTGATTGTGATTTTTCTTTACTTTGGAGCCGAATGCTAATTGGTCAATGATACCCTTTAGATTATGCGTTTTGTTTGATTCGTTTATTTGAGTATTCGCTGAACTGGGTTATTACGGATTGCGATGGGCATTGCTTTAGGGATGCGATCTTTTGTTTGACTTGTTGACAGTTTCTATTTTTTTCCCTTTGTGATGTTTTGCCTTACCGAATGGTTACACTTTTTTCCTGGGAGTCTTGCTTCTTTCTCTTTGTTACTATATGATGGAGAATGCATTTGCAGGGAGGTTTTTCTGAATCAGGATTTTGTTGCAAAAGTGGAGGGATTCTATTAGTAGGTGTTCTTATTGCATTTTTTATCAATAAAATATTATCATTTTTTTTTTGATTTTTTGAGTAATATTTCTTTGTTTTTTTTGTGATATGGTGGTTTCTTAATTTTTGTTTTTGCTCTTTCTGTCGACTGAATTGCTAGAATATACGTGTTTAATGGTGTTGTTCTTGGATATTCATTGATGCAAGTCGGGGGAATATATTGGAATAAATCAAAAAATAAGGTAAAAAGAATTATAAATATCAAACCCAAGCTTATTGCTGGATAAACTTTCTCATTCCTGCTGGAATTATTATTTGAGTCCCTTCTGCAGTTACTAAAATTTTCGATGGTCTGATTTCGTCCTTTTTTTATCCCTCTAAAGTTTAAGACGCACAGCCTACCCTATTTTGATGTCTGTTTTGACTAGGCCGATGGGAAATTATAAGATTTGCATGGAATCTGAGAGAAGCATGAGATAGTTATCCTTGATTCCGGTTACGTAGTAAGTTTCCTCATAGAAATTGTTTACAGTATCGCTTTTACTCTCGTTCTATTCCTAGTTTCTTTACATTTCGATTTTTTGTTCCATGTTGTTGCGTGAAGGTTTGTTGGAAGATTTGGTGGGTGTGGATAAGCTGGCTTATGAATTTAAAATAATTTTCTGGAAGGGTTTCGAGTCATCCTATTCTCTTAGCTATTTTTTACTCATTATAAACAAATCAATTGTGGAAAAATCACTTCTCACTATCATGTTTACTTATCCTTTTTGTTCTTATTACCCATCCCTCTGTCCTCAAAGGAAAAAATATATATAATTTGAGGAGGGGAAAAAATAAAGATTACAACACGTCTTGAAAATTATTTTTATTATAACTAAAAATTTATGATTCACTCCAGTAAAAGACGACCAGTATAGTCTTCTTAGTATTATTCACCTCCCAGGGAGGGAAACTCTCCAACTCGAGGTTCTGTACTACTTCAGTAGGACTGTTTGTAGTATGTTTAGTCTTTGGCGGGGAGAAAGGAAAATTTGAAAACATGTCTGGATCTATACAAGGTATCGTACTAAAACGACTTACCGCAGAAATGTTTCCCACATAATAACTTCATCACTCTTTACTGCGAGAATTAGCAGAGACTGCTATGTGTGAACTGTATTTACGGCAGCGCGATCCACAAAAATCACCGAGTGGTACCAAGCAAAAATTCTTTGAAGAACATCAGCAAAGATAATTAAGACAGCATTAGGGTTCTTGAAGAGTAGTTGGATCGGATAAAGACTTCGGAGAGTGAGTTGATAAAAAATACGAGTGTTCTTAATGAGCAGTATAAAAGGGTTCTAGAGTCTATTGATTTAGAGTTTACCGATATGTACAAGATGTTGGAGATCAAGCACAAGTAGATGAGAGAAAGAGCAATTGAGGCATTTGCCAGAGCCAATTAGAATACCACGATCGGGAGATAGGAAGCCACTTGGTGGAAAAACTATCTGGGAAATCTGAGGCATTCTTTGCCCAAGGCTAATGGGACTGAAGAAGTCGAAATCTACAAACATTTGGTTTTGGAAACACTTAAGAAGTAGAAGTTGGATATGGAGAAACTGACCTATATTGCTTCTCCTCAATAGATTACGGAGGAATTCTTGACAGATGCCACCGATCTAAGATAAGTCATATAATCAAGGATTGGGAAAAGCAGACCGGTCAAAACCAAAGCAGAAAAGATAAAGTTATTTTGATTGTGGAAAAAAGTTCTTTGTTTATCATCTATAAGCATTGAATATCAGAAAAAAAGGAGGGGTGCCGTAAGGCCCCCAACCTCAGTGGATAATTTTGCTTTCTTAGTTTTCTGCTGTTTTCTTGTGTTTTGGTTTCTGTTTGTGAATCCTGGATCATGCGTATTTCGAGGGGAATGCTGATGATCATTTCGATTATCTTATGATCAGCTTGGAAGGTTTGACTCGAATTTTATGTTGGAGTTGTTAGTTTTCGGGAGTCCATTCCTCCTCTGAGTAAGGTTATTCACGGTCTGATTCCGATAATGGGGAGGATGACTTCTATTAATGGGTGAAATTGACAGAGATGATGTTCTGAGTAGTTGGACAGTCGGGGGAAAGTTCCTCCTGTGTTTTATCATCGTTTGGTTAGGTGCTACCGTGTGGTTTCTGGATAGCGTGTTATGTCTAATTTTGAGCTTGAGTTAGGCTAGCCATATGGAATTAATTAAAAAAATGTTTCAAACGAATATTATCGTTACTTATAATCTTATTGATAATTAGCGACAAAATACTCAAAAAGCTTATCTGAGGGAAAAGATAGAGACAATGGTAGGGGCACTCGAGATGGTTAAATATGTGCAAATCAAAAGAAGATTTCAAAAGACAATGATTTAAACCATAATAGTATTTATTAACTGAAAGGAGTATTTTTAAAGCTAAATCATGGAAAAGGAAAACCAGATGAAATTGACTTCTTGAAGTTAGGCTAAGTTATACATGCCAGTTTTTTAGTATTCGAGAAAATTATTTCCTGAAAAAGGGAAAAAAACTAATCTTTCAACACTGTTTTAAATCCGTCAATTTCTAGGAGGTGGTCAATGCTCATCAAGTTTTCCTCTCTTGCTAGGCAGTATGGATTATTCTGTTGAAATAACCACTCTCAGGACTCAATCAACATTTTGATGACTCTACATCTGATGGAATGAGAAGTAGACGACTTTTTTCTGAACTTTTTATCACGAGATCCAGTTTATACGCATAGCAGAGACATCATTCCTTGATGCTTGAGCCAGGTTACGCCTCAGTAAGCTGACTGCGAAAATCCATTAAATGGTTTATTATTTTGATAAAGGAGCTAAAGTAAACCTCAACACTCCCACTCAAAAAAACTCAAATTTATAAATTAAAGTCCATCTTTGGTTCATAGGTTAGTCACATTATAACTTAGACAATAAATAACTTGAAAGGCGTCTGCTTTGTCCAGACATAAAGTACTCGAATCCAGAAAATTGAATATTTCAAAATAAAAATGAAAAGCTATATTTGTCCAAAATGTGGGGAGCGGGTAGGTAGATCTGAAAGGAGGTCGTATATCGACTATCGTTGGAAAAGGATGAAATATGGTAGCAAAATCGATTTTTCAATTCTGGAAAATGCGCTAAGATTATAATGATATTATGCTTGAGGTAATGATCAAAAACTAACTTCTTCCTCCGATTCGAACTCGGAAGATCGCTAAAAAATATGGTACGAAGCATTAAATTTCTTTTTTCAATTTTTCGGCTTATATTTTAGCAAAAAATCGTGAACAAACGGGAATTGAAAGAGTCAATTTGCGGAAAAAATAATCTTTGATGCATGAATAGCTTCCAATAGACGATTTCTCGAAAAATTACTGCGAAAGAAGTTAAATTTACGAATTGGATTTTTTAAATTCCATTAGTCTGAGTACAAATAAAATTATGTAGGTAATGGTAAAATCTTTAATCGACTGAAGTTCACTCCGGGGTATTTGAAGCTCACCAAGAGACTCAAGTGCCGTTGTGCAAAGTCAAAATGTCGATCAAAATACTGTGAGTGTTATTCCCGGGGTCGGCAATGCTCTTCAGTATGTTAGTGCGTGGGATGTTCTAATCAGTTTTCAGTATTCCGGGTGGTGCCTCCGAAAGCACAGAGAGGATGTAGATGTCTGAAATCGAGGTGTTTAAAGAAGTACTGCGAATGTTTCCAGTACGGAAAACAGTGTGATGAGATGTGTCAATGTGTGGGATGTAGTAATATGGGTTAGAATACACGACTGGAGGGGGCAGAGATTAATGAATGAATGATATTTATATAGAGTGTTGTTTCTTGTTTTCATTTATATCAAGATGGGAAGCTCTTCAAATTAGTGAATTGCAATAAATATCTGACTCTTTTCTAATCCATGAATTTATTAAGCGTTTCCTAGAATGTTATATGCGCTTTCCGACTCTTTCTGACGATTGCTATCATTGGTGCGTACCAGAGCTACTTCGATCTTAATGAGCTAATGTGATTCTCATCCAGAAATAGTCTTTTATCTTTTTGGCTTTTCAGTTCTTTACACAGTTACGTTTTAGCTTTCCAATGTTCTTGCACTCGAATGTTTGTCGTGAGACTATTTTAGACGGTTGGTTTCCTTTTACCAAAAAATTTTTGATAGTTAAAGCATTACTCCTTATCTGGGACTTGGATTGAATCTGTGATTCGTTATAGATCGTGGTTATAAATTATATTTCTTAATTTTTACTTCTTTTCTTTTTATTCTTGATCGAAAGTTTATTGGAATTCTATATTTTCACACTAGATGACGTATTCGTTTCTGGGCTCGTTGCAGCTATCCATGAATTATCGGTTGTACTGGTTTTAGAGGAGGTCCTAACAGGTTATCTTCTGGGTGAAAATTGAGCTTTATCTGTAGAGATCGGAAGGGTTATGAAACTGAAGGAAGTTGTAAATTTTACTCAAATTTGAATGGAACATTCTAACGATGTTATGGACTTCCTCATAACTGAGGAAATCCTCACTTGGCAAAACTTATGGGAGTTGGAGGTTGAGTTCGTCCCAGATATCTTCCTTGCGAATTTTCACTCTCCTATTTAGGATACCTTTCAGATTATTCTCGACAAAATAGACTATCCAAAAGAACTGGGCAATCTTGGATGTCTGGGGTTATTACATTTCCATATAGTCATATTTTTCGTACTATCCCGGAATTTATGAGCTGATGGTTGTAAGAACAAAAGGGACTTTCGATGAGGCAATACTATCGTTGAGCGCTCGATAAAATTTATCTCGAGTTTTTAAAGGGTATACACAGTTGAGATCTCGGATGAGTTGGAGAGCATTTCTTTGAGGTTTCTAAGATTTGCTTTAAGATAATTGTGGAAAGTATTTACTGATGTTGTGATTTGTTTTTTAAATTTTTTGATTTCGAGGGATAATTTGAATATTTTCACTCTTTGTCGACTCGTTGTTTTATTTCAGGTATTTTTATTGGTTCAAATCCACCGAACATTCATGAATGGCATAGTTTAGGTTGTTGGAGATGACTCTGATGAGCGATGTCTTGCCGATGTTGGGTCTGCCTTTGAGAACCAGTGCTCGACACTTCCAGTTGTTTTGTTGGATAGCCCCGAATAAGGACTGGGAATTTTCCTCGTCAAACTCGCAGTCGTTGATGAAGGAGTCCTCTTGCTCTGCAAACTAGAAATTCCGGTATTTAGTGTAGGATTTGATCCAGAGGCCTATTTTTTATGCGGTTTTTTTGTCAAAAAGTTAAGAAATGGATTTAGGCTAATATTTATTGGACCAAAGACGGTTAGGAATACTCTTAAAATATCTTTATACTACAATTAGCAGTCTTTATTTCATTTCTTTCTCATTTTTTCCTAATATTTTTACGACCCAGTCATCTAAGCTTCTGCAGTTTCCACGAAGTTCCTGGATGGTCACCTACGAGAGAAGGGTTTGCAGGGTGAACAAATCTTCCTTTTTAGCTTAGACTGTGGACTAATTCCTTTTCAAGAATTCATTCAAATTCCCTTTTCTTTTATGTTGTTTGGGTGTTTTATTGTTCTCATTTTATTAATGGGCTTAGATAGCGCTACTAGAGCTTTGTCTTGTGTGTGGCCGTTGGATGAAATTGTCCAATCTTTAATTGTTCTTTTTAGAATGCTTTCGTGGCATGTCCCGCCAATAATTAAATCAACTAAACATGAATCAAAATAAGGGGGTGTTCGAAGCAAGAAGTAAGTTAATAAAAATACACAGTATTTTTTTGGGTTTGTAAAGTATCATTGATTGGTTTTTTTACATTTGGTTTTAAGTGTTCTGAGAACCATCTTCCTGTAGACTCCTTCAAACTATTCCTTCCGAGGAGAAAGATTAGATATGTCGCTTGTTGATGGGGAACATGATTGTTTTTTTGTTTTTGAACTTTTTGATAGGATAGATCTTGAACTTTGTTGTCCTCTATTCTCGTTTTACAATGTTCTGCATTTTTTTTCGAGGATTTAATAGTTTTAATTTGCAATTATTACTAATTTTTTCATGAATTCGTTGTCGTTAGCGTACTTTTGCACTCTTTCGTTGAGTGAATAATTCTAAGCCTCGAGCTTCTAAAGAGTATTATTTTGTTCTTTATAAGTTGTATTAAGTTGGTTGTATGCATGCCATACCTATTTTTCGGCTTAGTCCATTTGAATAAGAGCCTTAAGAAGTTAATCAGTACCTTTTTTCTCTCTTTAATAATCTCTTTCAAGGGTTCTTAGCTTTTCTTACAAACTAACTATGATACCCTTAAGTCCAACAACAACTTTCTTAATTTTTTACATGCATTTTCGTTGATCAGGGCATAACCCAGAATTTTACAGCTATTTAAAAAGTTGCGAATCCTTCTCCATGATCTCCGTCGAGGAATAAGACCTGTTCGCGGAAGAGTTCGAGTTTTACTTATCGACTGAGGAAGACTATGGTTAGCTGGCGCTAAATATTGTACTGAGTTTTCCGAGATCTCTGGACGATCGTTCACTTAGGTGAGCCTAGTTTTTTTGGAGGAGTTGGATGAATTTGTGGAGCTAGCATTCTATTTATGACGAGTTGTTCGTATTCTAGGAAAGCATTGTTGGGTATTGTACTCTTATTTAAACGTTAACTAAGTTTTTATCAATAATTATCGAAATAAGCGTGACTCTTATAGAAATATTAGTTTTAAAAACAAAAATCCTCTTCAAATATCTCGAATTTTCGTTTGTCCCAAATGATTTGTAATTCATCGATGTATCTTTTTCCGTTAGAGAGTTAGTTATACTTTACAGGATGCCTAGTCCTCGTGGTTTTTGTTTTCAAATATTTTTTAAAAAATATTTCTATTGCATGGTATCTAGCGGGTATCAAAAATAGTAAGAAAAGATTGACGCTATATTAACAGAGGAAATAAAGTCAGTATTCAGCAGAAAAATCAATATAGTCCGAAAATACAGGGTGCGACATCGAATTTTCGACCCTCGTACCGAAATACCCAGCGATTGATATAGTTCCAATCGGCTCTGCTTCTGAGATCGTTGGATAACATTTTACTCAGAATAAAGTGGAGAGAACTCGAATGATCGGATTTTATTTTATTCAGAAGTTTTTTTATATTTTCCCAGTTCACCTATTTTGTCAGTACTGAGTAGAATTTTGGGTGTGGACTGGGAATAGATGCCATTTAAAGAATCAGTAAAGCCACAGCAAATACCTAAGACTTGTATTTATTGAAGCTGTCGAAAGCTTGTTTACTTCCTAGTTTCAAACTCTCGAAGTATTATGGAGAATAGTAGTTAGTGACATTAAAATCATAAAACTGCTCATTCTCCGGTCGCATATGTTTGAGATTGATTTTCAGGTACCTCTAAGATTACAGAGCGAAATTACTGGAGTTGATTATTCCATAGGCAATTTACTTTTCTTCCAAATAATTGAGGACTCCAGCAAGATATTTCAATACATACCAAATTTATTGTTAAACAAATTTTTGTTTGTGTTTTCTTTTGATCACGAAAATGTTGTCAAGAGTCACTAGTATTGGCTTGGTGTGGATAACGAGGATGTTTGAGCCGATGCACTCGTTTTACTATTCCTCCACGCGGACTGTGCAAATGTAGTGGTAAGGCTGATGGGTGAAGTTGCTAAACATATTGGCTAGGGAGTTGATATCGTGATATGCTATTTCCGTAATCTAGCATTGTGGATGGATCGGTCTTTGGTGGATTTTTGAAGATATGCCAATTGACTGAGTGGACGAGCTGCCCATTTTTTGGAAACTTTAATCAAAAATAAAGATTAGTACCCTCGAAATATTTTATTCAATAAAGTAGAAATTTTAATTTATGAAAAGTATTTGACAATCTGTGAAAATATCATTTATACTGATTCAGTTCACTTCAGTGACTAATGGAAACGATTTTGCCTTAGCTCCAGACACACTTATTAACGTTCCCATGAGGCTATACATATTACCCTCTTCCTTCCAGTTTCCCGTTTTTCCATATTCCCCGAGAGATGCTCGAGTTTCGACTATCAAAATACTATCCGTCTCCTTCTCGTTATCCGTTTCGATAGTTTCCACGATATACTGATCCATTAGTCCATTTAAATTATCCATATCCGTGTTGGTACCCCTCTTTGAAATTCCCAGTGTATATTCCTTCGGTGGTTGTGAGTTTTCCTTTCCCATGAAAATGATCGTTTTAAAACGTTCCTTGGTAGGTATTAGCTCCATATTTGAGTGATCCTTCTTTTTTTTCATTGTACTGATAAGTTCCTTCGAAATAGAAAAGTTTTGCTTTTTCTTATCCCTTTCCATGTTTCATATTATCCTTAAATGACCCAACATAAATAGAATCTTAAGTTTCGTAGGTTCCTTGACCATTAGCTCTTCCAAACTTGATGTTTCCATCATAGAAATCGCCGTTAGCCAATATGAATCTACCTTCGCCGTGTGGAACTCCTTCATGGAAGGTGCCACTGTAGACCCCACCATTTGGGTAGTAGTTTGTTCCCTATCCGTGAGGTTTTCCTTTCTGCGAACTTAAAACAATATTATACTTTCCAATGCCCAGCGTATATTATACCGGTCATTTTGAAGCAAAAGTAGTTATGTTACTATACGGATTTTTCTCCGTGTGAAAAGTTAGTGCTCCCAGTCATCAGTGTCGAAGCTGTGCTATAAGTATGGAATAAGTTACGTAAATTTTTCAACTTGCTTTCGACAGTGTATGGAATATCGGGCAATTTGCTGATGTAATATCCTTCAACTCCTTATTTTGGTCCTTATGTATTATTTTTGAACAGGCGAAAGGAACTTTGTGCGAGACTAGTTTGTAGATTTGGGTTTGCTGATTAGTTAGGTTACGGATTGTAGCTTTAGAGTTTCTGGATTAGAAGGTATTTTACTGAGAAATGGAGTGTTAGTTCGTCTCTACGGTTTTTCTATGCTCCTTCGCAACAATTATCTTGTCCCATCTTTGTTTGAAATAGAATATAGATTATTTTTATAATTTCGTCAATGGGGGTAAGGAACAATTATTGGGTAAGGCAGATGGATACATATGTAAGCGGATTGGTCTTAAAAGGAAAAAAGTAAAAGAGTTGACATATAGAATACACATGCCGCAAATATATATAAAAAAGATATCAAAACTACTTAAATACTGGGGATATATTTGGAGACTATTCTTCCAACTGTTCGAGGATGACAGACTAGTTGGGATTTCTCTCAAAAGAAAATAGCATTTGTTTGCGATACTTTTTCTATTTTGAGTTTTCTGGTTGGAAATAACTGGAGCCGTCAGATTTAAGCTAGAGGGACTAATCGCAGAAGAGATCGACATTGCTGTTAGATTTTTCGCTCAGAAGATGAGAACTTCGATTTTTTCGATGACCTTGCGAGAAGAATTAGTTTGAGTTTTGGTGGTTTTTGGACGGAGTATCAAAGAAATTGCTATCGGGCTACTGCTAGAAATCGTCTCTTGAGATTTTAAGACTGTTTTGTAAGGATTCTATGAAGGATTTGTTGACTAGGTTTTATTGTGGTTATATCGTTCCAAATATGCGGTCTATCTTGAATGACTAGTTGAACTATTATTCGAACTTATCGATTGTTTCTTGAAACTACTCGATAAAGACATTGTGAATGGTTATTTTGAAGGACTCGGCTGTAAAATTAGTCTTTTGGATTGCATACTCGCAGGAAGATTCGAATTAAAAGCTGTTAAAGTTGTTTGCGCATTTTTGTAGGAGTTCTTTGTTCGCGACTTTTAGGCAAGAAATACTTTAATTGATAATGGAGATCATGTTGTGAAGGTTAGCCTGATTCTGGTTGAATACTTTTTGTATGAGTTATTCTGATTATTTCTCGGCTTTTTTTATGATATCCACCAGACTTTGATAGTATTGAGTATGTTTTGCGGATTATTACTTGATATGGTTGGTTAGCTCGGATTGGTATTTTTCTAGATTGGATTTAAAGAGCTAAAATTAGTGGATTCGCCTTATGATTACTGGAAAACTTCCGTTTGGCTTATCTTCGTATATAGCGGAGTTGTTATTCGATCTTATTCTCGTTTTTATGACTTTGTCTGTGAAGTTAATAGATTTGACGCATTTTTAGCAGCAGAGGAACTCACAGTTATTCTCCTCTATCAAAAATATAGCCTACGGAACTTCTTAACTGTCTCCTTAGGTTTCATGAATCTGGCACTTGTCCAAATCCTTCCGATGAACACAAACCGCATTTTTCTTATGAGCAATAGGAGAAGTTTTTTTCGGCAAGGAGTTAGACTGTTTTCCTAAGGAGTGTGTTTTTTTATTAGTTTAGGCTAGTAACTGAGGATGATATTTAAAGCTATTTTTTTATTTGTGAAGATGATAGCTAAGATTGATGTCGATTTGTGGTGGGCAGTTTTCTTTGTTTTAGTTGGTATCACTGCCATTATATCGACTTGAAATTTTTCTGTGTTTTTCGAGGGAGATTTTGAGTTTTGGGGACTGACAGGTTTTAGAGGCATTTTTGGATTTTGTGTTTACGAAGGTTTCGAGCTATCGGTTCATGACTGGTCCCTTGGTTCCTTGAAGATTTACTTTACGATTGCGTGGGATCATTTTTTTGTTTGTGGTAAAGTTAACCGCTAGTTAAGAATTGAAAAAAATTAAATTTGGATTCGTTGGTTTATTTTAGGAGTCAAATCAAAAAAAAAGACCGATGTATTACATGTCGAAAGAACAGATAAGGAAATAGAGAGAAAATTCGATTAAATGTAAATACAAAGAAAGTAGAATCAACAAGTTAGAGATCATCCCCGATATCTGTTGTTTTCAAAGTGGGATAAACTCCAAGGAAAGTAGTTACTCTTAATTTTTCGAGAAAATCGGGTGGTTTAGGTCGATGAAATCTTCATCATTTTATCGATTGAATGTTGTCATTGGGGATTAGATATGATTTTAGCTAAAAATTGGCACTTTATACCCTGAAAGCTTTGTTGGTTTGTTTTTGGTGTTGGCCTTGTCGATTATGTTTTAGATGATGTTGTCTATTTGTTAGACATCTTTTAGTGCTTTCTTTTAGAAGTCTTGAAGTAGTTTCTTTCTTTATTCTGGGATATGGGCGATGTTGGCCTATTTTATGACTGGCTTGTGGATCAATTTCTTGCATTTTTGGTTTAGTTCGTGAAGTTTGGTTTTCTTTTTCTAGTTTTAAAGGTTCCTGTTAAGTTTTTACACTTCCATTTATTTCATGTAAAGATCGGCTCGGTACCTAATTCCATCGTTGATCTGCTATTTTTATTTTTAGGTGAGATGGCATTTTCTGGATAATTCCATGGTTTGTGATGGCTGTTACGGGATGAAAACAGGTTCTTTAATATTTTTCCTTTTAGCTTTCCTGGCTTTTTATTACGCTTTCCTTTTCTATATTGCCTTTTAGACAGCTTTTTTATTTCCTTCTTTTATGACCTCGTTGTAAGATCGGACTAACTATCTTTTTCGAGACTTGTCATATTATGTCATACTATGTTAGTACTGCTTTTTTGTCTTTTACTCTATTGTTAGAAGGTGATTACATAGGTATTTAAGATTGTTTTGACGGACAAGACTATCAACTCTTCGGATTATTTAGTCTTCGCTCATTATGTTTCCTTATGATTTTATTTGAAATACAAGAGTAGAATATAATTTTAAAGAAATATTCAGAACAGAGTTCTCCTTTATAAAATTCTGTTAGTAAAAACTCAGTTAATTTAGGGGGAAGATTGGTAGTAATCGAGAGAAAGAGATTGATTTACTTTTATTTCGAGATCTCTTTTTATCCGAAAATCTGAAAAAAAGGGGAAGTTTTTATAGCTAATGATCTGTTTATGATATCCGATTAAATATTTTATTGAAGGGGGAGGAATGATGATAAAAAGTCATGTGAAACGGTAGATAGACGATATTAACATGTCCCATCGATATTAAGGCGATTAGGGGTTCTCTGATGAGTAATCCTAACATGTAATCGTTCACCAATAATAACCGAAATCACAATAAAATCCCAAAAAAGTTAGGTAAAAAGCTCGTCCCCGTTTTCGCTAGCCAAAAGTTAGTAAAAGATTCTTTTTTTATCGAAGAATTAACTTTTATTGCCAATGAAAAGAGTGACTCCTAGAAGATGAGAGACCGATTACACAATAAATAAACTACTAATATGTCCAGAAAAACTCACCATCAGTCCTTATAAATAAAGAAAAAAGATCCCAGGAACCTCGGAAATACGTATGAGATTGTTATTAAAACTAAGAGGTACATGTATTTTTTTATTCGAGATAGAACTTTGATGGGAGAGAATATCACGTCGAAAGA
>JAOWAT010022237.1:0-50560 GCA_028571025.1 Longipedia americana | reverse complement strand
ACAGTGAATTTTTTAGTTGAAAAACAATTACAGAAAATATATCATAGTGAATTTATTTGTCAGTCAATCTTTGAAGTACAGATAGCCTGAAGGACTTCATCAGGCATACCTTCCCGCACAGCCTTTATCGCGTTAGACAGGAAAACGAGTGTCTAGACAGCGTTTCCTGATTGCAAGACCCATATCACTCCATTTTTTCCGAATGCTATTTCAAAGGACAGAAATTTTGCGATGAATTAAAGTTTTTTTTTTATTTTTGCGTGTTCATACTGGGGTATGTGCAATAGAGTTCCTTTTTTCAGCTCCCCGAGTTCGTTGGGGTTATTTTTGCTCGAAAAACCTTTGTTTACGCAGGATAGTTTGACGCCGAGATGCTTGTTTACCTCGCTCACCCTGCAATAAAGGGCTATTCCCACGTTTAAGTTAGGCTTGTTTTTCTTGCTGGCGTTGTCAAACTCAAGCTGACCGAGTATTCCTTCCATTGGACAGTTAATATCAAGCAAATATGTTTATTGGGTTTTTGCTCTTATTACCCCGATGACGAGATCGCCCTTTCTTGGGGCATAAAGTACGGTATTTGTATAGAGAGCCAGCAAATCCTAGTTTTTCTGCGCTTCGATGGCAAGCTTCTACTGATTTTGGTCAGTGTTGATTTTAACATCTCGACTTAACACTCCAGGATAAACGGTTATTAAGTTACCATTGGCATCTTTTGCTATGGCCAATGGATCGTACTTGGTGGTTTATGAGACATCAGGGATGGGTTGGCCGGGCAAATAGATACTATGCTATTCTTACATTGAAGATATATTTATTAAGCAGCTAAACCTATTTCATCAAAAAACTGTTTTTATCGCATGTCATACAAATTTTATGAACATCATCTGTCCCCGTGGTTTATGGAGGGGAATCATTTCGTTTCGACGCTCTAGGATTTGTCCGCAGGTTTCTCCTTGTTTTCATTCTTTTCTTATTCTGCGAATTTTTTCGCTAGTTATCGAACAACGTAGAAAGTTTTTATGTTTTTTTATTTTATGTGTTGGTTAACTTTTCTATGCACAAATTCATCTGTGATTGTCTCGTCGACGTAGCTTTGAATCGCTTGGGGTGTTTTGATGTAATGTTTTCGATCCATTCTAATTACCTCAATCAGTCTCCCCTTCAACAGCGGGCTTAGCTTTGAAGCAATCGCTTCTATTGTCGCCTTGGGGAGGTTCTTGGCTGATGCCAATGTGTAGCATTCCTATATTTTAAAATCGTTGATCGCTTCTTAGCAGCCAATTTCGGATAAAAATTGGCCGATCTTTACATTTTAATCGCTATTCAATAATTCTTCGATTCGGTCAATGATTTTTTCAGGATTTTTCCTGAACTTCAGCAGAAATCCTTGAATCTGCGACATTGAAAGTTTACCCTATGGTAATTTTGCGGCAAATTCTTTGGCAAGGTCTTCTTTTTTATAGAACCGATAGCACATTTTTTAGATCTGGAATGAGGATGCGTAGTTGATTTCATACATTTAATCAACTCTTCCGGGTCTTAAAAGTGCTGGATCTAGCCTGTCTTTGTAGTTAGTTGTCATTATGATGATCCTACCCTCCTGGGAACGCACTCCATCAATTGCATTTAGGAATCCGGAGAAGGTAAGAGCATTGACTTTTTCGGTATTTTTTCTCTAGCTGAAAATGGAGTCGACGTCTTCAATGAGAATTATTGACTTTTTGGGAGCCTGATTCAGCAAACTGTTGAAATTGAAATCGTTGATTTTGTCAGAGCAATTCACAAAGCAAATTGAGAACTTGATGTGAGCCGCGATTCCCTGGGCGAATGAGCTTTTACCGGTTCCTGGTGGTCCATACAACAAATAGCTTCTTTTGTATGGGATACCCATTTAAGTGTACCACTCTTCACTGTCAATGAAGTCTCTGATGTCATCGATGACGGAATCGATGAACTATTGACGAAAAATCACACTTTACAGTTTTCTTGGTTTTTTTTCTTTGGATATTCTCCAGTACCCTCCGTTGTTTTAATAAATGGTGATCATTGTATCGTCGTCTTTTTCATCGATTTTGTGATAGATGTGACTAACAAAGTTTTTGACTTTTTCGATGGAAGGACCGAATATGGTGAGTTTCTTTTCGTACTCTAGCATTCTGCATTCGGTGAGAACCATGGGTTTTCCTCTGGTAATTTCAATAACGAATTCATTCCCCTCATATTCAAAGGTGTATTCTCCTTCCAAAGGTTCGAAATCAAGGACCACTTTTTTGAACTTGTTAGTTGTAGTCGCCATGGTGGGTGCTTTTTTGCAGCGTAGACTTGGGATGTTTCCGCCCAGGACCTCAGATTTTGCTAGGAACTTCATGAAAAGTTTGAAGGACTCGTCCTCATTGTCGATAGTTACCGAAGCTTACTTTCCCTCCCGATTCATTTTTTTCTCTATTAAAAATCTTTTATATCCTGCTGAACATGTCTCCAGCATTTAAAAGGAAATTCTGATAGAATATGGTAGGGATCAGAAATGAACGATGTCCTCCATTTATAAATCCATGTCACTCGAGGAAAACCTGTATAAATACCAAACTACATAATAAAATATTTTCTTTATTTGGATTGTCTTTCCGAGTCAATTTCCTTCGGGGTCTTTCACCTTAAAGGAAACCGTTCAAAATATTTGATATTAATTTGAGCAATGATAATAGAAACAGATCCGATTCTATAAATTTCTGTGTTACGGAGATCAATTTTACTGCATAGATTTCTTCGTGTTATTTACGTCGTTTTCGACCCTGAGGTTAGCCGAGGTTGCGATTTGGGGAATCTTCTCACGCGCATACAGTTCTTTTTGGTCCTCATACAGGCCAAAATCCAGATCGAACATTAGGTTATCTTCGAAATCCCTTCCTGTGTCGTTCGGACTCACACATCTCGCAAAGAGACCGGCGATTAATCCTGCGATGAGTCCGAAAATTAATGCCAAGATGAAGTAGATCAGACTGTACCCAGCTACATCACGTTCTGTGAGAACTCCAGAAATGCTGAAATAGGGAACCCCAGCATTTGCAAAAGTGATCAATACCAAAGGAGCTATTATCGACGTTCCTATGAACGAGTTGATAAAGTATGTCCCTGCAATTCCAAAGCTGTCTCTCACATTTTCGCCATTGATCCTCTCAAACAAAAACTCGAAGAATAAAGTGCTTATGGTTCCAGCGATCAATCCCAATACGAACGGTCCCGCAATGATATCAACCACATTTCCCACAGACCCGAACAGCACTCCACCCATCACACTCGACCAGATCACTGCCCTTATGTTTATCTTTTCGGAAATCAGTAATGTCAGCGCCAGGGTTATTATTGTGCTTGTTGACATGGCAAAAAATACGTTCCCTTGTCCAGCATTGTAGGGATAAAATGGGGTGCTGCTTGCTGGCATTACTGTGGCACTTTTAGATGGGAAAAAAGTTAGGGATGCAGCGAAAGATAAGAATACAAAGAACGTACCCAGCAACGTTAGAATGGTTGAAATACGACTAGCCTCATAGTTATGCTCTCTGATGGGAGGACTGCGAACCAGCCAAGCGACAATCAGACCAAATATGGATCCAAACAAGTAAACGTTTGAAACCAGGTAATCATCAAAGAATCTAGATTACGGTGAAGCCCTAGAGATTGAGATATTCAGGTAAAAAGAAAAAGACCATCCAATTTGGAAGAGAGTAGATACGATTGCTGTTCCTAAAAGTCCTATCCTTCCAAAATATCCTTGGAGCGCGATAAGTTGGGAGATACTAGCATACAGCGTGATTCTTAAGACGAAATAACTGGAAAATACGGTAGTTCCTAATTGAAACGAGTTGAATATTGCCAGCGGGGAATTTAACAGTCCAGTCGCCACAGTTGCATCGTTGGTAAAACCTGCGATGAAGACGTTGAACCAGAATTTCATGATTAAGGGTGAGAAAATGGTTGTGTAGGATACGATGAACAATACCTGGAGAATTCCAGTTTGGGGGGCAAACCTGTAGTACGTAAGGAGGAGTCCATATCCAAGGGCCGCAAGGAAAAGAGTGGCAAAATAGTAGAATGCCCATTGCGAGTTGGCAGCTATCGCACTTGGCTCCGCGAAACTTTCCGATCCAAACCCGTAGGCAAATAGGAAGCCGAACTCCAGAAGAAATACAACGATTCCGAACGCTCTTCCTCTCAAATGTGTGGGTTTCTGTTGGGTTTAGTTGCTCTCTTACGCCATGTTTTGATTACTTCTAACTTGGTTTTTAAAATTTTGAAAAGAGAATACGGAGTTTAAAAAATAACTTAAAAATGGGGAAGTGATGATAAGTCATGGTTGATAATTATTAATCAGCGAGAACACGCTCAAGCGTGTCTTGGAAAGACTTTATTTTCCTTGCTTCCAAACACGTAGTTGTTGTTTTTCGAGACAAGTTGTTTGTAGTTATAGAATTTGCTTGCAGATTCGTGGGTGCATTCCTGGAGATGGGTTTTCACGATGTGCTTTTATCTCCGGGGTTTTACCAGGTCTTTTAATGAGTTTTTCTTGTGAATTTTATCGTTCCCGACCTTATGTTCATCGTCCTAGCTATCAATCCTTGACTTGCTATCTCCACTGTTCCGATAGTGGGAGTATTTCTGTGCTTACTTCTCCTTTTATGACGTTCTTCTTTCCCCATTGTAATAATTTTTCGATAGGGAGGTACAACTGCCACCACGAGTGTTGGCACTGCTTTTCTTCACTGAGCTTATCGTATTGTTAGATACGTGGCCACCTAGACTATGTACACTGTTTTCTCTTTAACTTGGATCATTTCCTTTGTAGATTTTGGCTATTCTGTCGTAAATTAGCTGTCTGTACTGTTTCATGGTTAGTTTTTTGTTGTCGCTAATCGGGGGTACAACTGATCTCTTGCACTAGATTTCTTATTTAGGATTGCTGAAAGATTCTAGGTAGGGATGTTTGAGTAGTTATTTAGCTGAAAGTCTTTTGGTGGGGTTGAAGCGCAGCAGATCTTGGACTAGTTTGATAGCATCGGCTGGAGTATTAGAAGGGAACCAATCGTGTTTAATTCTAATTGATGAGATTGATTCCATCATTGTGAGCGCTGGTTCGGAATTTAGTGAGAGGATATCTTCGTGGGAGGGTTTGCCTGTGAAACTAATGATTCTTTAGAGTTGATTGAGGGTGGAATTTCCGGGGAACATGGGTTTTGTGATTAGAAGCTAGCCAAGTATGCAACCTAAGCTCCACATGTCTGCGGATTTTCCGTAGATATGGCTTCCTAATAAAACTTCGGGGGCCCGATACCACCTGGTTGCGACTTATTCGGTGAGAACGGGATCTTTTTACTCGTGTCTATTAAGGGTGAGACTTCGAGCCAACCCAAAGTCACAGATTCTCATCATACAGTCGCTGTTGAGGAGGATGTTAGACGGTTTAAGATCGCGGTGAATGATGTCTGCGCTGTGCAGGTACTTGACTGACTTTCCCAGTTGGTAGATTATGAACCGATTGTGGACGTCCTGGAGGATTTTCTGCCTAAGTTAAGTAAGGATGTCTGTTACCCGATTGCATTGTGTAGATCTGCCTCCATGTATTCGAAAATTAAATACAGGTCCTGGTCGTTTTTGGCTTTCATTACCTGGTGCATCTTTATGATATTTGGGTGGTTTAGTTAGTGAAGGAAAACTATCTCCCGGAAAGTTCTTTGAGCGTCTGTCGAGTGCTGAAATGCATCAAATATTTTCTTTAGTGCGTAAGTTTGTCCCGAAGCCTTGTCAGTCACCTTCCAGACAATTCCATAGGCACCGCTCCCCACCTTTTTGACTAGTGAGTATTTTTTGAGTATATGTTGCTATACTTCCTCGCTCATTTTTTACAATTTTTCTTTTGATTTTCAGTGTCGATTCTATATTTTAGCACAGTAAATTATATAGAATTCTATGGAAATCAGATGTAAAAATATTCCTGCTCACCAAAAATAGTTAGTAACTGATCAAAAAACGGGCATCCCTTGGTTTCCCAGGGTCAGTCAATTAATCCACCCTTTATACACCCCTTTGAGTTCTTCGACGAGTTCTACACGTGCGTGATCAAGTCCCAGTTCCCAAGCTAGGCCACGAACTTTCTCATCGTCATGGGTAAGATTGATGTGGACTTCGTCCTGACGGATGTTTTGCAGGATGAGTTATATCGACTATAGGATTTGGGTTAGTTGTTTGTTATTGGCGATATTGATTGTGAGATCGCTGTTGTTGGCTTATGGGTTGTAGTCTAGAGCGTGTTAGATTTCTTCGAAGGTTGGGAACTATTTTTACAGGTTCTGAGAAGATTGGGTTTGTTTGAGGAAAGGGATTGTGTCTATTTGTTGTTTGCTGATCTGTTTGTCGGAGTTGTATCTGAGCAGCAGGCATAGGAAGTCTATGAGGTTGGGGAGCGAGCTGTCCGATGTTCGATTGTTTACCATTGCCTTGCTGAGAGATTTTTACACCGAAAATATATCGTGGAGAAGACAGCAAGACTAATTTTTATTGCTGTCTTTCAGCTGCAATTAACTGAAGTCCTCATCGATGATGACTTATCCGAAAAAGGCGACGAGGATCATGATGCCTAATCTCCCGAGTAAGATGTTTTCGGGAGTCAGCTTTTAGCTCAGATCCTACTGTCTCTATTCCATGAACTACTCGATTCTTTTTACGACTGAACCATCTGCAATTTGTTCCTAGTCAAAGAAGGGTAAATATTTGACACTTACGCTGTTTCTGTTGTGTTTGTCGGTGCCAAGTAGAATTTAAGAGCTGAAGATCACGGGATGAGAGTTAACGTGGCTTTTTACGAGAGACTTTATGGTGGTTAGGGGGAGGGAGTAAAACTAGTCCATGACATCGGCAAATATAGTGCCGTCGAAGAACTCATAGGCGATACTGTAATATCCTTCAGGTATGTTCCAGAAGAGTTCCAGTGTTCTGAGGCCGTGTCTTCCTGCACTCTTGTTGACTTCTAGTATCCATTAGTCAAGTTAGTTTTTATCGATTTAGCTGCTAATCGCAGACTCCCTTAGATAGTGCATGGTCAGTGTAGGAACGTGAAGCACTTTCCTCAGACAGCCTTTCTGATGTTTTTTCAGGACTGCGAGGGTGAGACAGTTTTAGTATTTAATTTTGTTCTCACTTTTCGATTTGTCTAGGTATGTTTTTTGTGGGAACAGTGCTTCCTCGGATAAGAAATTGTTTTAGTTTTGGAGTTGTCTTTGCTCGTTGCTTTAGACATTGAGCTGGGGATATTTGTTTGAGAGGATATTCTGGCGTTAGCCTAGATACTTGAGTCCGTCTTAGAAATCTTTGAACATTCTCATACACTATCGAACGGGTTAGAAGGGATTTTTATTTTTCTTTTTTTTCGCTCTTTGCTTGTTTTACTATCCTTTCTTGGGTACTTCTGCGTTTTTGGAATTGTGATTGTTTGACTGTTATTTATTTCCATGGGATTTCTTGGGGTTTAGGACTCCCATGGTCCTGGAGGACATAAATCCTTAGGGGAGCCTTGAGGAGTTAGCTATTTTTATTTTAGGCTGAACGTGATTGGGATCCATTGTTTCTATTCCTTATTTTGTTCTGTTTAGCCCTGACACTTTTTGTAATCTAAAATTTAATGAAAAATCGAGGGCATATTTAAACAAAAACTCGAACACCAATGTTAAGTGAGTAGAATACCAATGTTTAGGTAATTTTCTCTGTAAATATTTACATAAGTGTAATGAATATAGAATAAAACGAAAAAAATTCATCGAGTCACGAGTCAGGGGTGTCATTCTTTTCCTTGACTCGATCATAGGAGAATGAATTTCATTTTAGATGAAAAGTTCAAATTCCAACAGCTCTAGATATCTTTTGAACGAATGCATCAGCGTTCTATTCAGTGAGGGGTCCGTCAGTCTTCTTTTCGTGAACTTTCTTTCCATCGACGTTTATGATCAGGTTTCCTGTAGGTCCTGGGCTATGGAGATTGTATTTAGCATTCGGGTACACCGATTCTAACAGTTTTTTGGCATGAGTAGCCTCAGGAAGACCTCCTCACGATCCACAATATTCAATTTAGATGTCGGGAGTTTTGGAACTTTTTGGTGCTTGTTTCGCCTACTGTGGAGCGGCGCTTCGCTCACAACCCATTCAATTTTATTTAAACGTAATTTTTATTTAAAAAAAGTATGACTTCAAATATAGTTAAATGGTATCGCTGAAAGAATATTCATTTTGACTATTCATGGTTTAAATTTTTAATTGACTAGTTTACACACTGACCAACTAGGCGAACTCGGAATTGAATATTAGAATAGTAGATAATCATGAAGATCAGTTTTTGGTCTGTCCAAAAAGTTTAGTGATAATTTTCTTTTTGAACATCATTTCAACCAATGTTCAGATTAGAGAGATGAAGTCAAGCTGGAATGGATTGGCTGGATGGTTGGAGTTGACGGTCTTCAGTTTTTGGTGATTCTTCGACAGCTTTCTTTAGTTTAGCAACAAAGTCATCGACATTGCTCTCGTTGACCTTTCCATCCTTTTTCTGGCTGTGAATCAGGTTGCCTTAGACCTTCACTATCAAATCTCCGGAATAGCCTACATTATGATTGTCGATGATGGCTTTCGGATAGACAGTCTTGATGACGTTTTCCATATATATGGCTTAGGGTAGTCTGGCTCAGACTAGACAATATTAGATTTCTATCTGAGGAGTTCTCTACGATTGCTTGAGTCCTTTGATTGGTGGCACTTTAGAAACACACAGTCCCATTTCTTTTTAATTAATTATAACTGGAAGGGCTGTTAAGTTCCGATTTATAGAAAAAATGATGTCCAGAACAGAAAAATTAAAATTTAAGATAAGATAAGACGAGATAGTGTAAATGGAAAGAGCACTAAAAGTTGGAGATAGAAGAATATTGTGAGCTGAATGGATCACGTATAGCACCCTCGTCTTCAAAAGCTAGATGTTTCCTTCTGAAGACTCATTAAGTACACTGTTTCCATCCTTTATTTATTTTCGGTTTCAAACATTCTACCCTGTTCTGAGGTGTTAAAATAGTTTCATGTTGTTTGAGATTGCTCCGTGACTCCTTTTATTGTAGATTTATTTGTTGTTCTTTAGAACTCTCAAATTTCTTGTTGTTCCAGGACTATAGAGTGCAATTTTGTAGTTCGGGTACTATTGCTTGAGCAGAGTCTTGGCACGATTGGCTTATCCATACCCGCCTCAGCTCGCACAGTATTCGATGACTACCGTGTCAGCATCAAACTTTGGTGAATTAAAACAGACTCCCATGCTTAATCTTATTAATTTTTTTGAAATATTAATTAAATTCCGAAAAATAAGTCAAATTTAAACTTCTCGAAATCTGCCAAAAGACTAATTGAATCATTTTTGCCGGTCAGATTTGTCACGTCCCGATATCATAGCGTCCTAATCAATTTAGAGTAACTAAAGGATCTTTATTTCATTTTTTCCTTACCTGAGCCAAACTCCAGGACAGTACATTCTCCAGTTTGGTCCTACTTTCCAGTATTTTCCAATATTTTTACCGTTGACCCATATATACCCTTTGCCAAAAGCACTCATGTCAATAAAAGTATCGCCGATTTTTTTGAGCTAAAAAGTGGCTGTTCGAAGACTGGGAAAGGTGAAACTTCCTATTTTATCGAATGAAAAAAGTTGGGTAGTTTAATTAGTGTGAATCGGATACAAATTCCACCTGGGTTTCAAGGAACCAATAGTGATGGACTTGATTCCTTTCTGATCTTGCATGAAGCCCAATCCAAAATTTTGGTGTCCTTCAGTGTTGACAAAGATTAGCAATCGATTGTTTTATTCGGTGCATTAGACGTTGAACTGGACAATTACTTGCTAGGCTATAGTTCTGTCTATGGTTCTAATGAATTTCTAATTAACCCACAGATGTGCATAGTCTCTGATCTCTGCATCGATCGTGAAGCTGCCTTTTGGGAGAAAAGTTTCGTAGACCATAAGACCCTGGTTAAACATCATGAGTTCTTTCGACTAGAAATACGGTAAAGTCTATATTTCCCTTAGAACTGGCTATCCGATGTTATCGATGAGTGTTGCCTGCGTCTGAAGTTTGAATGCTGGAATTTCGATAAAGTTTGGAAGCTAAGGAATATCTGGTACTTAAATGCTCATTGTGTCTTTAAGCAGTTTCTGATACAGAGAGCGAATTTTATGGTAAATTTATCTCGGAGTGCCTTCCTAGCTTATGGGGGCTCCCCAGTCATTTGATGTTGTCAGAGATCTGTATCTTTAGAACCACTGTGTGGATCCTCCAGTTAGCCCAAAATTTGTTCCACCATGGGCAGGATATATGTTATAAGTTAATCCTAGGCTTGCTATCCACTCAATGTTCCGAAACTTGCTGCCTACATTGGGATTAGGTAAATGTGGGTCATCCCAATATGCAAACCATTCAACATAGACCTATGTGAAAATGATTCTTTCTTTGGGATGCTTAATTTTTATTGCTCTTGGATCGTGCACGCCGTTTATTCCAATTGTAAGTCCTTAAAAATACGCATTTTAGTATACTTAAGGAACATCGGCGCAGAACCTCGGTATTCTTATGGAGTACTTAAGCCAAATGTTGCTCAATGCTATTAAATAACTAGGATCCTTTACTCTCAAATATCCCCACTAGTTGTCGAGTTGGAGCATCTATATCAAGGGATTGTACTCCTTTGTGTAAGGTTGAATACATTAGGCCAGTGCTTTGAAGTAAATTTAGGTTTACTCGAGAAAGATTTAGTCCATCCATCGCACTCTCATGTTGTCTACGGTGTACAGTCTAGCTGGAATTCCCCCATTGTCCCATTCCGCGCAGATGTAAGGTCCTGGCCTTAGCCATATCTTCATTTAATGTTTTTTTGCGAGTTCAAAAAAGTAGGTCAGATTTTTCCCATAGCTTTCGAAATCAAATTTTCCCCTTTCAACTTAGTGGAAATTCCACATTACATACATTGATATCGCCCTTGGGCCCATAGCTTTGAGCATCTGAATTCGGTGTTACCAATATTACTGTGGAATTCTCCCATAAAAAAGTTATCCGGTCACATTTGAAATATTGTTGGCAACCAGAAACTGTTGTTGAGATCCTTACGGAGGCTACTGCAAGGCAGGAACATATTGCACTTGGTTGTTGTTATGAAGCTAAGAATTATTTTTTTACCGTTTTTTTTCTTTCCCATCTTCATTCTTTGTTAACTCGGTGGAAGGTTCAAGAGAAGACTTACCCAGATAGTCAAGAGAAAAAAAAGGTGATAAGGCAGAAAATGCCACGATGAAACACAAGAGTTTTACATTACAGGGGTCACTTCTGTTTTTGATCACTTCTTCAGGCTCCACACCATTTTATTATTTTCTTCGGAGCATTTATTCCTAAGGATGGGAATTTTCCGACATTACAAGTAATTTGCAAGGTTTTTTTAATCACTTGTTGCTTAATAATTTTTTTATCATTAAAAAATATATGAAAGTATGAGGAAATCAAAAAATGATCAGAAACGCCAGTGCGAAAATGACATTTTTATTTCTAATTAGAAACTATGTCCAGATTCGGGTAAAAATCATTGCAATAGCGAGATAGTATCGTCGAAGGAACAAGGCTCCCAATCCCAATTTAGAACTGGTTTTTGACTGTTCTTCTTATCGCTACTTGAGTCTGTTATCGACTTGTTACCTCTTGAGCTTCCTTTTGAGAACTAGTTATTAAGTTTCAGACATTTGAGCAGTATTGTTTTTTGTGCTCAAGTAAATAAAGTATGAGAGCAGACTCTTCGCTGCGAGCACAATTGGCTTTTTCTGATATTTCAATCGGAAACTGGGTTTGCTCAAGCGAACTTCGGGGAGAAATTTGAATGTTAGGGTGTTTCTTATTCGGTTTGTTAGCATTCCCTGCTTTCAGCAGTGTATTTTCGTTAGGAAATTAATTTAATTGTGTCTGTACCTTCATTATCAAATATAGGCGAAAAGAATCGTGAAGGGATATCATAAAACGCAAGGAAATTCGAGAAAATTTTCGTTAAAAAGTAGACGATCCTTGTTTAAGATTGTGCATTGTTTATCGATTTTGAGAAGATCATTTCGTTTTTGTTCACTTGCCTTGAATATGAACCCACTCTTCTATTTAATCAGAATTGAATACAACTTATTAAAATGAGACCAGTGGATAGCGCATTTTTTAAGTCATAACTTATATAAAATGGGACGAATAGAGTATACAAACATCATCGTTGACGACTTCTCATAAGCAAAGAAGAGTCCGTTTAACAAATACGTGCATTTCCTCACTCATATTCACACTGGTAAGTGTTATTGAGTAATCACAGATCATCTGAAGGGTTTAAATAATTCTTGGAACTATGGGGTGATTTATTGCACATAAATTACCAAAAAACTACTCCTCCAGAGATTTCCAAACCTCCAGAGCATAGTAAGCGTCGATTGGTAACTAAGAAAGCGCTATCTTTGAATGAGCAGCACCGTATTCAAATAGGGAAGTAGCTATAGGTAGTTGTCACTCTGTTCGATGCGAACCATTGCGCGGGTGCTGTAATGATGCTGTTCGAAGGGTACATGGGTAAGGTGCTGTACACGGGGGATTTTCGTTTTAACAAATAAATATTTTCGCGGTATAAATATCTTTACCCGCCGGAGCGATCGAACTCCAGGTTCGAGGGCTGTTCGAAACAGATTGATGTGATGCATCTTGATAACACCTTCCTTGATAAGAAGTTCGTTTTTCCCACGAGTAAGGAGGCGCTCGAATATGGATAGAAGTACATTTAGAAGTGCATCCAGAACAAAAAAAGGGTGTTGATTGGCATGGAGAACTATGGAAAGGAGGAAGCGTTGATTCATTTTGCCAGGAAGTTCGATACTTTGATTGTGGTTAGCGAGGCAAAGCATGAAACTGTGTTACTTATGGAGTTTGATGTTGACTACTTCACGACGAACCCGCGCGAAGGCTTTATAGAAGTGATACCTCGAAAATAATTGGGTTAGAGACTTAAGAGTTAGAAAAATTGTGCAGGGTTAGTGATGACTGGCTGGTCAAACTAGGCCCACTTTCGAGGGAAAGACTAAAAAGTTTACGTACTCTTGGATTTATCTAACGCAGTTTATACCTTACAGTTTGCATTCAAACTACTCTTAGCTGGTGGATTTTGTCAAGAGTATCCGTCCTGGATATGTTTTCCCGATTGTTACCACTTAGCCTTCAAGGGGTAGCGAGGAGAATTCTATATACGCGACTCCAGATTATTTGAGGAATATGAGAGAGCTGTGCGAAAATTGTTGCGGTGAGCCTAGTGTCGAGTACGAGTAGTTGGAGTCGAATACAGTTGTGCAGAAAAATATCCGGGAGAGGCTGGGACTCAGCAGAACCACGTAGGAGATCAATAGAGAAGAGCTCAACTTAGCCACCAAAACCATGAATGCTGATAGAATTCAGAGGAAAGGATACAAGCTATCGGTGCAGCGAAATTAGTAGCAGATCGAAGAAATCAAAAACAGAGTACTTCATAAGGCCAGGAAGTCCTGCCAGCAGAAAAGAGTGTCAAAAATAACTCCAGAAACACCAGTCGGAGAAATCGGGAACATTGGGAGAAAGAGCTGGCAGGAATAGGAGGTTTATGATGAGGAGTGCAGTGAGCAAGTGGAGGTTCTTAGTGAAGAAAAAGTTGAAAAACTGGTGAATAAGCTCAACGACGTTAACAAGAAAAATCCTATTCTGGCTGCTGCTGACAGACAAATGAACTTGCTAGTCAGTAATGGGCGGGAAAGGGTGTTCAGTAAAATGGATGTAGAGGAGGAGGGCGAAGAAGAAATTCAGATAATAGCTGCGAAGGATTTCCCAAGAAAAAGTGAAAACCAGAAGACTCACAAAGATCACGAAGTTGACAAAGAGAAGCAGAAAACCCTTGCATAATGTGGGTTTCTTCAGAAAAACAGTCAGCTAGACGAGAAAAAATCCAATAATACGACTATTACAGGTTTAAGTTTCCCCTCATCAACCTAAAATGATTTGAGAAGGGCGGCTAAAGAGAAAAAGACGGCAAAACCTTTGTAAACCAGTGATAAGAAAACGCTCACCACTACGGAAGAGTTTAACCGACTGAACCAGTTGTAGGTCTAGCATGAAAATGGGGATTCAAGAGCTTACTATTCCCCAGTTGCGAAGCAAGACCTGACAAAGGCTATTGTTAAGGAAGCTAAAAAGGCCAAGCTTGTCGAACTATAGCAAACTGATTTTTTAATGGATTTTTGGGAGAACAATAAAGAAAAGGTACTGGCTGCAAAAAAAAGGGCTATTCAGAAGAATAAACCCCGAATAACAACTTGACTGACTTTGTTGTACGATATGCATAGATGTAGCATTCACTTTTTATTGTTTTGATAATATAAATTCAAGGATGATCAGAAAAAACTCATATCAAAATTGCTTAAAAGTGGGTGAGATAATCGGGTTGCTATTTTTTTTAGCATCATCTTCCGATTCTTCATCCTAAAAAATATCTCTGAACGGCTATTTTACTTGCTAGCCCAGTTGGTCATCTTACTGGTACGTTTGGTATACATTCGACTGATAACTACGATTTTAGCGATAAGCATTCTCTTTTTACCTGGAATTTGAGAAACTTTCATCGTTTTCGATGGAATCCTCGTTCTACTACGCAAGAGTCATCATGTTTGGATCGAGCATTGACTTGTTTTTAGAAGTCATTGTTTCGAAACTGAATCTGAGGGGATTCTGTTTGCTGTTGATAGAAACTTAACTCTGATGGTTGGAGGGATTGTAGCTGGAGACTGGATGACCGCCGATATTTCTGAACTGTTTGTTAGTGTTGGGATTGGTAGGGTGACTACGATGATGGTGGTGATGTTGGCGGAAATCCAGTTTGCCCTAAGTTTCGAAAAAGTCTGTGAACCTGCTAAACTTAATCCAGACATCTTAGCTACAGATGTCTCTATTGGGAGGATACTGTACGTTACGGTCGAGGACAGTGGTCATTTAGGCGAGTTATTTCCTCAAGGACAGCGTATTCCTGAGCTGATTGGTGGTGGAGTTTCCTTCGTAGAGATCAATAAGGTCGTGAACATTTTGCAAGCTCGTGATAAGATCCCGTTAGTAGTTTTTAATTTAGGCTTTGTTCTGGAAAATAAGAGTGTATGAGTTACTTAGTCTCTGATTGCGATGAGAGTATCGCGATCTGCGACCCTTTGCGTTTAGATGAGAGAGATAAGTTCGTTGTAGTAGTTTTAAACGGTGTTCAGTTATATTTAGAAATGATTGCTGTGGGTTTATTGCTCTCTGGCTAACTGTTCCTGCTTTTCGATTAGGGATCTTTTGAGTTGATGCGCCTGCTGAACCATGCTTCTCATGGGGCTGGGAGACCGTGGATTTTCTGAGGTGGAGACCTCCTTAAGGCTGTTCCTCGACATTTTCATGCAGCTGTGCACGTCTTGTTCGGTCAATTCAACGACATCGAAGCTGCTTCCATTGTGAATTACTCTGCGAGCGCATTCCATACAGTAAACCATCATGTCTCCATTGTCGTCAAGTTATCTGTCCATTCCTGCGACTTTGTATTTGGCCTAGATATACGGGGAAAATTGGTACTTTTTGTCCATCATTATTTGAGCACAGTAGGATGGGTTACTGTTTGGTTGGACTTCTGATTAGTCCTATCCTTTCGTAAGATTTGCTTTAGTTGAGCATTTTATCGCTGGTTTTGGAGTTTGAAAGTCCGGTTGCGTTGTTGGTCGAGAGGGATCCTCTAAGGCTTCCATTGCTGGAAGTCGAGGTCTGTTTCCTTTTGAGTGATGTAAAGGCCATGGAGCCAAGTCTGGGCTGATTTTTTTGCTTGCTTTCCAGGAGAGTTTTAAAACTATTTGATGATCGCAGATTTCCTCGACTATTAGTCTTGGAATATAATGGATTTGCTTTGGAGGGGGCATGATCGAACTAGTAATAGTCTTAATTGTGATTTTGTCCGTCGGCATCTTATTGAGAGAATAGGACACACCTGGATCTGCTTTTTCTTGTCATTCTGTTTGGACTTTGTTACTTGTCGCGGTTAATTGTCTGTGAATTAGGTCCTTATTGAATTTTTCTATTAAGAGCTATGATGGGACTGAGGTTAGCTCTTCCGTCGTCTTTTGAGCTCGGCATCAATGCATTTCCTTTCGCTAATTATTTTAGTTATTTCATTTCGCGACCCATGGCATTTTTCCGACCATTGGTGTTAATACTGATGCTCCTACGATTATTGAACAGAAATACGGTTGACAAATCTACGGAGTAGAATTGTATCGGGCGTTGTGAGGATCATTCTATTTGTTATACCCGTGGTTGGTGGTTCCGTTGTTTGTAGTGGATGCAATTGGATTTTTTTTCGGGATCTTATTAATATTAACTGGTGTGGAATTCATGGGACCAGGGTTGTTGACCACTCTTGTGCGCACTGGAGTGGAGGCTTTGCTGATGTTGATCAGTGGAGCTATTAGACGGCTTCCCCTGCTGTTCGGAGATTGGAAGGGAGAATTTGGACTTCTTTTCAAATCCATTTCTTTAACGTTATAAATTCTTAACTTTAAAATAAGACAAAGCTTCTTTTCTGTCAAAATACGCGGAATCGAAAATAAAAACGCAAAAAAGTAATCTAGTGATTGAATTCGTACTTCAACCATACACACTGTTAAGTCTTTTCCGTACTTGTCCGATTGGAAGATTCTCTTCAAGAACATCTACTTTATGCAATTATACTTCTTCAGACTTGATCGGATGACTGGAAAGGGTCTTGATACGATGAAATTTATGAACTGTCTGATTAAGAATGCCTCCCTTCGAGATATTCTATCGAGGCTTTTTCTGGTATTGGATTTGGGATGGAGGGAATTTTTGCGTTGCCGGTTTTTGGGAGTGCACTGGACTTGAAGAAACCTAGTCTTGCTATGTTTTTAAGGAGTTGATATTTGGTACTTTAGATTTTAGAATGCTTCTTTTGTACTTGGTTGTGAACTTCAGAATGGTCGCCTAGTTTTTTCGATTTAGCTACCTGAGTTATCTGACTGTTGACCCGTAGGTGGAGTTGCAGAGCCAGTATGTATCCTCGATGCCCATTGCTTTTTTTAGACTGTCGAAATACTAGCACTTATTCATTGAATTGAAGTTTATGCTTGGGATGGGTTTTGATTTGGAGTTGTTTTTTTTGGGTTTTTAGATGTTCCTATATGAGTTTCCAGATCCTTGTGAAGACAACACTGGGAGTTTTGGAGACTCCTACTATTTGGAGACTCCGGTCATTTGCGATGACTCTGTCAGCATTAAGTGTTTCCTACTGCTCTTGTTGAGGGATCCCGAGTTACAGGCAGAGTTATTGACATTTCCCAGTCTTATGGTGACGGGTTTTCTCCTTTTGACCTAGATCTAATGCTTCTAGTTTTCAATCAAGGAAGTCACAATTTTCGAAACGGAGCTGCATGGGAGCCTTGCTAAACCATTTTTAACGAAGGAACTGTTCTTCTATCCTCCTACTTTATTAGGAACTGGATCTTTCTGTCCTTCTGACACCCACACGTTCTTCTCCTTAGAAACATGTCCCTAGGACTACTTCACCCCTGGAACATTTTGTATTAGCTTTGACCAGAAAATCCTACGCACTTGTTCCGCATCTTCGCCATAGAGGTACTTATCCTTTAAAATGCGGTCTAGAACATTTTTTGCGAATATGTTCCGACAATCGACTATCCGTCGGACTACGATATCTAGTCTTTTTAATGTTTTCACTTGAGTAAAGACTTTTTTCAATGAGTTCTAAAAAGAGCCAACTTACAAGGAAAGCCACTGTTCTTTCAAACTCTTCAGAATGCAGAGTCGGTACTATAGAAATTACGAAACTCTCAGACAGAATCTTTCGACGACTTTGACAGTTTATTGGTTGAGGTGGATGGGTTAGACTGGGGAATGTTTGTATTGCGTGTCTTTAGCGGAGACTTTTTGTAGTAGATTGGAAGTATCGCCTTTGGTGACTATTGAGTAGAATATATGAATTTTGGCGGAAAGTGTTGATTTGAAGGTTTTTAGGAAGGAGGTGAGTGATTAAAGCAAACTTTACTACTAATCGATCGCACTCATTAATCTTATTATTATAATTATGCATCGGAAGAAGAAAATTTTACGAGTTGGGAGAAATGAATTCGGTAGCGAAATCAAACCTTTCAATCGCTTTGGATATTATTTATCCATTTTCTTTTGCACTTTTTTAATCTATCTGTTTCATCTTTCATTTGAAAATCTATCTAAATATAGTTCTACCATAGCGTCTTTTTTAATTCAATAGAAATTGGTAGGATTTTAACTGACCCCAGAAAAATGAACATTTCTAGAATTCTCTGAAGTGACGTCAAGCAATCCAGCTCAGGGTATGGGGAGAGTTAATACTACTTATGAGTCCATGTTTGACGCTTTTCAAAAATACTTATAAAATATATTATATTTTTGGAAAAGTGCAAGTTAGTCATTCAAATTACCCATGAATAAGGACTAGGAATAGTTCATTTAATTTCATTTCGACAGAAATAGGGCGATAATTCCTTAAGAATTAGAAAACACCGATAAGCTCGGTATAAACCGTGTTCTCCACTTTTTATAATTGCAAGAAAAAAAAAGAAAAAAGTAAGAGGCGGAGAGATACAAACAACACGAAAAAATGTTTGAGAATTTTGTGTCCAAGGTTTATGAAAAAATTGATATACTTTAGTCCCGACTGTAATCATTTGAGAACTGCTGGAAAAGGTCTTTATAATTGAAATCTCAAGGAGTTTGCTAAGAGGCTGTATCAAAAACTAGTATTCCTCCTTACAACGGCAAAACAAAATATGCTGATCTCCGGTCAGCTTAAAAGTCTTAGAAATAATCCATCGCTCCAACGATCAAGAGAGGGAAAAAATAAAATTATGACGAGAAAAGCGAAATGAGCAGTTCCCCCTCCAGCACTCCCACCAGAAAGCCCAAGGTCTAATATGAAAACGTTAATTTGTAGATTACATTTAAAGATCAGTTGAACAAAAAAACAAAGCTCAGCCTTCTCTTGTTGGAGCTGATGGAACAGAAACAAGTTTAGAGGCTGAATACGGCTTTGCCGCAGCAAGCATTCTCCTATGGCCAGCTAATATATGCGTTTCCAAACTTGCCGAAGGCAAAGAACATCCATTCAGCAGTGGACTTTAATAAAAATATTTTATTGGTTGCTAGACTTTAAAATGGGAAGACTATTGCTTGCTATACATAACTTTAGTTTAGGAAAATTGTGATACCCGAGCAAAATGAGTGCGCATTTATCATGGATGTGGATAATAATGAAGTGTACAGACCTAAAAATCCCATGAAAACTATAGTATATGATTCTAATTATTTGGTGTGGGGGAATTCCTAGTTTAGGATTAAACAGAATGATAACAGGGTTTACTCCAATTTTGGAATCAGTAAGGCGTTCTTTGACTCGAAAGGACATTCTGTCGAGAGACTGCTCGGAGTTAAAGAGTCCAGGTTCGCCAATTTGGTCGAGTACAAAATTTACCAGTTGGCGTGACTCAAACAGCTGTGATATCCGGAAGTTTGTTTACAGTTTAGCACTATTTCTCTTGAATTGAAGAGTATAAAAATATGAGTAAATAAAAAAAGATAAAATCTTGCGATATTGCACTCATCTTTCGGTAGTAACTCTCCGAGTCCTTTGTCCTGAGTGATTTTTGAGGAACAGTTTTATTTTTTTGTAACATCGTTCGTTGAATAGAATTTTCTAAAACCACTTTTACTCCCCGTTTCTCTGATCTTTCTTGTACCAATCCAGCAACTATTCTAACAATCCTAGTGAAGACTCATAAGTTGTTTTTGCAGTGCGAATTGGCATCATATAATTTCGATCTGTCCAGTCAGAAGGACTACTTGTCATCGTTGTTTGTTTTTTGCTGACAGTTTCAGTGACTATCTGTTAGGTTTTCTGTCTTTTTGTGCTCTGAGGCTGCTCCATATCAAACACTTTCGCCATCTTTCTGTGTCCTGTGGAAGTATTTTTAGAAAACTAAGGGTTCTTTGGGATGGACGGTAGTGAAATTTCAGTTTTTATTCTTTTCCCTTTACAATTTGATTACCTGTCTTTTGTAGCGAACTTTTCGTTACTAACTTCAGCGCACTCTTGATTGGTGCTCTAAATACTGCTAATTGCTCTATGGGGAACTTTCTTGTTGCTAAAGATTAGCTGTTTTCTCACTTCCCTTAGGGCAATTTTAACCTAAGCATTCATTTTTCTGATTTTCTACTTCAGAGCGGCATTTTAATTTTCGGTGGTCTCGATTCTGCGTTAATACATTTTAAAAAGTTCTTTGTAAAACCGATCGTTATTGGTCCACTTTTGAATGTCATCTTTCAGCACACTTTGACAGTACTTTACGAAATATTACTCCATTTTTTGTCCTTTTTGGGCGATGCGTTCCTTCTTTTGCTGTATGAGTTCCATCTACAACGCGATTTACTATTTTCTGATATTGATAGCATTATTTTGTGCTTTGAGGGCGGAATGGATTTTCTTATCCAAGTTGTTGACATAGGAGGTGAGTTATTAGTTGGCATTTTGTATTGAAGGGAGTTTTTTGAAAAACTGTGTGGGAAAGATTTGATTGTTGGTCATCTGCGGAAGAATGAGAGTATTTTCGTTCTGTATTTTATGTGAGTTGTGTTAAATTGCGATATATTTATTGGTTGCCAAAAAATTAACATAACTATAAGAGCTGATAAGTACCATCTAATACAAACTTCTCGTGATTTTCTCGAAGTTATTCAAGACCAATCGAGAAAAAATAAAAGAGCCGACATCACAGAGGGTTGTAAGTAAATAATCGTTCAATGGTCTATTCCGCTTTTTGATGTTTTATGTGCGATCGGAGTATTCGATGACATCGCTGTGAATATAAAGAATTTCGGGCAAATAGACGAATCTGTACTTAGCTATTTCTTGCATTGTTGAGTCTTATGCAGCATCGCAGGCGATAGTCAAAAGGTGCCATTGTCACATTTGAATTGCTATTCTGGGACAGATAGGAAAAGCTGGGTGTAAAGTTAGTTAGTATATTACATTTTAGCGATTTTTTCAGTTCGAATGTAATTAAAATGAAATGGTTGTAAATTGTGGCTCCGAATCTAGAGCGATTTTGTTGCATTGTGGTTGTTTTTGTATTTCGATGGTGGAAAGCAACAGTGACTGAACCTTAGGATCGTTCCCGTCGAAATTTGAAAAAACTTTTTTATTTCGATATATATTCTTCTAGTTCGGATTTTAAGATTAGACAATAATATATTGACCGCAGAAATAAAAATATAACAGATGCAAACATAAAAGCGAGAAGTGGGAAGCACGTCTGACTAGATTTAGAGGCCTAAAGAAAAATCACGCTCGACAATCGACAAGGTGAAAATTGCAGCCTATATGGCTCGGAGTATAGGTCACATGGATAACCCTGAAAAGTTTTACAAGGAGCTAGATTAGGAGTTGGAATTCAATCTCTAGAAAATACAGAGTGAGATTGAGAGGGAAGTGAAGAGAAAAAATGTCCTGAAGCAGATGGAGAAGGAAGGGGAGAGGTATCGATAGGAGTGGAGACAGAAAATCGATATGAAAATGAGGGAATCTTAAAATAAACGGACAAAGGATATCAAGCTGAGAGTGGAGAAACAGGTCAAAGCTAGGAAATACCGCTAGTAGTTTGCTCACGAAAAGGTGAAATAAGAAGAGAAAAAAACTCTGAAGTAATCTCTGAAAAAAATCAGAGAGTATTATAAAGATGGGGATTCACCGATATCGCTCCCAAGACGTCTTTCCGAAAGTTAATTGTAGGCATACGATCAGGATAACATTTTGAAGGCTTGGAGGAAGCGGGACAGCTTCGTTTAACAGAATAGAGCCCATATTATGAGTGAAGCTAAGCGAAAAAGAATATTTTAGATGCCGAAAATCCACCAAAAACCCATTAATTTGGATCCAGTTGAGCCAAGAGTGACGCGCAAGTAGTTGGAAGCCAATCTACAGCTTTAGAAGACCATTCTCGATATGTAAAAAATCCAAAAAGCCAGAATGAGAAAGGAAAGTTAATGGAAAAAACAGCTCCAAAAGAAACTAAAAACTGAGAAATTCGCCTAGTAGCTCAGAGTGGCAAGACTTTCAGATTTAAAAAAGAAAGATTCTTAGAAAAAGAGATTACTTGATTAGAAAGATCGTTCGAAGTCCGAGCACATTATCAAAATGAAAAATTCAATGGTAAACGGTGAACAGGAAGAACGTGGGAAAAGGCAATCTGCAGGAAGGTAGTTTTATTCCTCAAGCAAAATCACTAAACTTCAGTCTGAAAGTGATTAAAATTAGTTAAACAGGATCAGAAACAAGTCGTACAAGAGAGAGATAAAGAAAAACCTTGATGACTATCTCAGGCAGCAGAAAGCTAGTCTTATGAGCCAATTCACCGGAGAGGGATGATAATATGTTTCTCTAAAACTTTTATAAAGGGGAAGTATACAAAGTCATGAGTCCTATAATAATAAATTTCTTTTTAAATTTGCAAAAATAGAAACGATGATCTAGCAAAATAGAGGAAATACCCCCGATGGCTACCTTATTCCCAGCTCTTTCACTCAAAATAATCGAATTTCCTCCCACCCCGCCTACAATATTAACACGCATAGTGGAATACCCAGAAATCCCTATCACTTGAATCCGCAACACCCATAGAAGGTACACAAAAAACAAAATTCTTTAGATCGCCAGTCCTTATGCTTCAAATATTAACTCCCAAAGAAACTCGTCTAATTAGGCGCCTTACACGCGTCCAAGATTCTAAAAAATATATACGAACGATAGTGGCAAACGCAACCATGAAGATGATAGGCAAAAGACTAAGTCATCATTTTTTTGTAGTCCAATCATACTTGGAGTGCTTATTTTGTTGGCAGTGACTGGCATTGTACTTGCATTGGTACTTGGGTTGAAAGATGTATCGGGATCGCCCTAGCCAACTGAGGTTGAAACGGGGGACGAAGGTGAAAGTCTGAGCTAAATTGGACAGTAATAAACTGGGGATGCAGATGGTCATAAACTGGGGAAAATTCATAGGATATAATTTTAGCATTCGCCAAAAAAACACTCATATTATTAGTCCAAGCACAACAGAAAAAGTTAGCATAAATTGGGGTAAAAATGATTTGTTCCGGAATAATTTTTATTTGATTTTTTGGAAATTTCCGTTTTTTTATAGAAAAATCAAGGAATACTCAGATCATCCAGTCTTTTTTAGCGAGAAAAAAAGGCAGTTATGCTTTGATCACTTTTCAGATAAAGTGAAATGATTAAAGAGGGTCCGAGAAGCATTCCGAACCAGAAGAGTCTATTGCCTGATTTTTTCCCCTGCATCCATCTAGTCATATAAATGAGTGGGACTTGGAGGGTGATGAAGCCAAAAAAGATTGGTCGGACTGTTCTGAAGATCATTGCTAGTAGGAACTAATGTAGGGCTGCACTAAAGCAGAAAGTGACGAACTGGGCAAACTGTTTTGACTTTTTCCAGCGGAGGATTAGTTACAAATAGATATGTCTGTAGAGGAAGAAGTGGACGGGTTTGTTCCATTTCCTGTTGAACTCCTAGTAGGTTGTGGAGTTCCACCATTATTCGTACCACTACCTGGAGTCTAATTTTGTGATCTCGGCAAAGATGTTAGTGAAGTTTTCGAAGACAGCGTAGAAGCCAACGAGGATAAAGAACGAGGAGGGCAGCATTCCCCTCACCACCAGTTCGACGAATCCGATTCCTTCGCCTTTATGAACCCAGGGCAGCATATGTTCGGTGTAGAGGACGTAGAGGCCCAAGAAACATGCTAGTGAGATAAATGATTTTCTGATGATGAATAGAAGCGATCTGGTCTTTCTACGTGGGTAGTCTTCGTAGACTATCCAAGGAGTGAACATGAAAGTGACGAAGTCCTTTATGTTTATGTTTTTTGGGTAGTTGCTCAGACACTAACCTCCCGTCTATCGACTGTAAAGATATTGCTAGCGGTAGTCTCGATTGACTGTGGTGTATGAGTGCATTTTCATGAAATGCACGCAGGCCTGAAGAATAACGAAAGAAGTGTGGCTGGCACACCAGTCTTTTTCCAAGATGACAATCGTGGAGAAGATGAAGAGTCCAGACTGAGTGAAATGCTTAAGGAAGATAGCGAGGGTGGGATTGAGTCCTGTGAGGATCATTTTCTGTATGAGAAAGGAGGTGAAAGACCAGAGGAAGAACAGCGGCCACACCATAATTACTAGGTGAAAGTCTTAGATGAAGGTTTAGTAGAGGAAAGTGTCTAGGAGGAAACCATGGTCTATGAAGTTAGTAACTGGTCTGGTTAGTAGAATGATCGTGCCGAAGACGATTCCCAGGTTGAACAATCCTCGCAGGTCTGATTTGTTCAGTTTTGAGTCTTTGCTATACTAGTCCAGAGTGGAGTAGGGTTAGCGACTGGGGGCTGGTTTCCCTGGAGGTTGGATATTGGGATAGTTCCATTACGAAGCCATTTTGTGTAAAATAACTTTGAATTATGATTTCCTCCTTTAAAAATTGATCGTGCCTATTTTGCAAATATTTTCTTATATTCCATTCAGTTCCCTTCTCCAATGATATTAGTTTCTCGCTTGAGATATTTATTTAACCAGAAAAAGTACAAAATATAACATAATTAGCCAACAAATTATGATAGGGGTGCTATTCTGGTTCAGCTCAGCTTTCAGGACGATCTCATTGGCGTGGCTGCTCCTATTTACAACTTACAAAAACAAACCAACGAACATTCTGAGTATGAGTCTCCTTCTTTTTCTGTTCCTCTAATTGCTCTACACATAAACCTATCTGATTATAGATGCGGCGATGAACCCAATTAATGAAAATCCGGACATCTTCGCACAGATACTGGTCAACTCTAACTTCATCGTGTTGATGACAGCAGTTTGCATAAAATTTTGTATTCTACGCCGATACGTTTAAAAATCGTCAATCCCTTCGATTGTCCTCGGAACATTTGTCACCTTAGCCCTCACAGTTCTAACTATCGTTACAAATGTAAGATATTCCCGTAACCAAGACGATTGACAATGAGGAAAGAGAGTACTTTAAAATGGATGCGGACTTATGGTTAATATTTGGGACTGCTTTTAGTTGTTTCAAATTTATTCCACAGATTAGTCTAAATTTGAAGAAGGGGGCCGCTGGGACATCGTCCGTATTTGTAATCTGTGAATGTTTGTGGGTGCTGTTTGGATTCCTGAACCTTATAATTTAGAACAATGGTCAAACTGAAAGGATTGTCGAAAATCTTTGCTGCATGTCGGCTAATGTAACTTTGTGTGGATTGCTGCTGTGGCAGAAGAGATAAACTTACCGGAACTTAAAGCGAGAAAGCGAAAAACATGAACGACTTTTGACTTCGGCTGAGGCAGTACAAATCGAGAATAACCTTTAATCGGGGAAAAAGCAAATTTCAGCGTCGACAAACTACTCAGATTCGAGTTTTTTGGACTGAAAATCATATTCTAATCCCCTTTTTATTTTGAGTATTGCGGTTTTAAGAGTAAAAAGTGAATGCAAGAACCTCCATGAAAATCAAAAGATCAATTTTGCATAACGAACTATTTTAAGGCCAAAAACTAAGGATCATCAGAGTTGAAGAAGGTCAGCTGTTCCTGAGCAGTACCGAAGTCCTCCAACATGCAGCAGATGTAGGTTTTTAGAACTCTGAACTTTGATTTTTATTTCAGTTCCAGGGCTCCTTCGATGGCTTAGAGAGCTTCCCAGTATTGCTAGGTCTGGTAAAGCAGGACTGCTTGATTGTACAGGACGGTTGCACTTCGGTGGTTAAGGTTGGTTGACAGTTCGTCGAATTCCCTCTTGGCATTCTAATATCGGCCCTCCTTGAAAAGTTTTTTTCCTTTTGCCATTTTTAACATTTTTTCCATTCTGGCACACCTTTAAAACTCTTCATTTTTGCTTCTGGACAGTTTCCTCAGAATTTCTTCGGCCTCATAGACCCGCTCTTTGTCAACGTTGTCACCCCTTACCAAAGCTTTGAATAGCTGGATTTGGATTGCCTAGTTGTTCGGCTATCTTTGGAGCAGAGTTTGGCAACACTCAGCCACTTTTTAGTACTTTTTCTATTTTTTGAACAGTTTAGCAGCGTTGATGACAAACTGCCTGTTTCTTAAAGAAAGACCTTAGAGAACAGTGTCATCTCTAAGGTTGTTTTGCTTTGAGAGAGCGTAATTGAGATTGCTGCGGATAGCGTCATAGTTCGTAGATGTCGATAGTGCTGTTTAGAAATCATTAGCTGCCTATTTTTAGCGTTGCATGACTATGTAGCCGATTCCCCTTGCCGAAAAGTAGGCTTCGTGTTAAAAAGCTTGTATGGCTTTGGTGAGTTCCTAAATGTACTCTTCACAGTTTTCTAGAGTGTAGTATCGACCGTTTTTGGGTTCGTAGAAGAGGTGTTTGGGGTCGGAATCGTAGAGGTGGTTTTAATCCACCATCGACCACTGCTTCATCGCTCTGAAGTAGTGACAAAGAGCTTTAGACTCGAAGGAAGGGTCGCAATTGATTGCTTAATCGAGAGTATTTTCGATTTCTTTGTTCCCTCGAGGAGTGAGTTCCAGCAGTCTGATTTTGGCAAAGTAGAGAATAAGCTCAGCAGGGTACTCCTTTAGTAGTTATGCGCACTGCTACAGAGATTGTTAACATTGGGTGATCTATACTAACGAAAAAGGTACGTTGAAACTTGAGTACATGTCGATCAAGAAGTTCAGGATTTCCAGTTACTTAGTGCAGGTTTCCGACTGAAGTTAGGCTTTTTTCGCTTATCCGAGTATATCGACCCCGTTTTAAACTTGGGGGATGTCGAGTTTGAAACCAGTTGATATTTAGGATCCCTTCTTTGAAATTTTGGATTTGATGAGTTTGACTTCCTAGTTTTTGCTCAGATCGGTGGCGATTTCCGATTTAAGGCCCGAAAGGATGGGTTAACTTGGTTTTCTCCCCTACTTTTCGTTGAATTGCCAGAATTTAACATTTAGTAGCCATTCCCTGAATTTTAGTTAGTTGAAGTCTCTAAAAGAGAAATTCTAGCTGATAGGTACGTAGGAAATGGGTCTGGTGTCTACAAAGCTTTTGAGAATTTCTTTGGCATTAGTCTGTTCTTCATCGATTTACTTGACTTTAATCATAGAGGAAAACTCCTTATTGAACTAGAGTTTGAGATAGGTCTGAAATGTACGGAATTTTGACCTAAACTACTCTGAGTCGAAGGAGTATTTCTGGCTGCTGTGACTGCTGTGCTTTTCATATGCAATGTCGGGACTGCAGTCCTTGCAATAGAAAATCACTTATATGTTCTTCTTCTGCTTCGCGCAAGATTCGCAGAAAAAGAATGACTTGGATGGGTGATTCTTCTTGCAAATTTGCTTACTCATCTCCTATCAAAAATGCCTAGTATTAAATTATTTCCTACAGATATACATATATATTCATATACTGTTGATTTTAAAGTGTTTTTCGTCAGAATGAGACATTAATTAATCAATCGCTAAGCAAACCTATCGTTCACTCAGAGGCGATGTTTGGTTTCCTCATTTTTAGTTTCCCTCGAATTTTCCGCTCTTTTGGCTAACAGGTTGCGGTAATAGCTGGCCTCTTCACATTTGTCCCAGGATATATATTCGCGGTGAACTTTTCCGATTCTGGCTTCGGTGATCAATTTTTTCTGTTCATCATCTTGAGCCCTGTCCTCCCAGTTTTTCTCGGTTCTTTCGATCATTCCTTTGAATTTTTCTTTATGGTTTTTTTCGCTGGTGAGAGAACGTTGTTGGTTACGTCTTCTTTAATCGATGTTTGGTGATTCTCTGGTGTAGTCGATGACTGCTTTGATGACTTCGGCACAGTAAACGGATTCCAGGGGTTTGTGCAAACACTCGAAGAATTTCTTGAAACGATCGTAGGACTCTTTGAGATCACTCATTATTTGGCTCAGAATGTTGATGTTCAACGAGTGAAACATCATCTCTTACCATTTTTACTTATTCGTGGCGCTGTTAACTTGGCAGGTTTCTTAGATCATCTCGCCGAAAAGTTTTTTTCTTTAGCTTGATTTTTTATCGTAGTTCTTGAAACACTGTTTTAGACTTTATTTCATGTGGTTGAGAATTATGGTAGACGCTATTCTTTACGCTTCTTACGCCTCGAGTTTACCAAAATCGACTTAGAAAACTGATACTTAGCTATTAAGTTTGCCGAAGGAGTTTTTGTACTCATTTTTTTCGGGTATTACGAACGGTCGTTGAGGGAATGCAAAATAGTATGGTTCGACAGCTAGCTTACTGAATTAATTCGCGATAAATCTCAGGTATTCGACAGTATTTTCGGGAACTTGTAGATGATTGGTTGCTTTGTACTTATCACATATTTGGACATACTGTTTGACGCAAACTTTGTAAAATTTGGTAAAGCGTAAAGCATGACAGTGTGTCATATATTTTTAGTAGTCTACATCGTGATAGTTGGAATAGAGACAGTTTAATACGCTCATTTTGACTTCTTTAGAAAGTGCGTACTTTGTTATTTCGACTTGGTCGATGTTTTATGACATGGTTTTTGACAAAAAAAGTATTATCTGTTTTTGATTTGATTTTAGATAATGTTTGGCATGAACACTCATTTTTTGTGTTGTATACTTTGATTTAAGGAATAGAAATGTCAAATTGCATCGGATCGGCTTCTGTTGATCTGATGTTCGTTTGGTAAAGAAGTGGGTATAAAAATAGAGATATAGGATGAGTGGTTCACCAAAATTTGGTGTTCCTGGGATGGTTTGGGGTTCAGTTGATGTGGTCGAATTTTCTGGTTTTGAAGGCTCTTTCAAAGACAGTGATTTTGTTGAGGTAGATTTTTTTGAGTCTTATGTTGACACGAGAGTTAAGCAGATCTCTATAGATCTGTCTGGATCTGAAGTAGGCGGAGAATATATCCCTGAACTCCTCAACATTGTAGAGATTTTCGTAGTCTTTCATATTCATTCCTGGCTTTGTTTTTATTTTGTCGATGACTTCGTGCTCATATTGGGGCCCTTTGACGTCGTAGATTGCGTCCAGGTGGGATTTTCTGAAGTTCACCAGCAGGTTCTTGGTAGGGTGCGCTTTTCTTTTTCTTTTTGCCCTGACTGGCTCAGCATAACTGAGGACGGTTTCCTCAGTTCTGATTTACTCTTCTTTCTTCACTGGGGGGCAGCAGCCAGGACAGTCCGCAGAGTTGAAATCAGCAAATTCCATCCCAATATCGAAGTCGTCTTGGGAAGGATTGCAAGCTTGGGAGTCGGTCTCGAGACTTTTAGAGTCTGGAGCTTGCGGATCTGCGAAGAGGGAGTTCAAGCTGTCTTCATAGTGGAAGTTGATGTTCGACTCTAAATCCATGATGTCAAGCAGTTAGCTATTCTGCTAGAGTGAGAATGGGCTTTAGCTTTGTTCGACGGCATTGACTCTCATCTCGTCTAGGGAAGAGACGAACCCGTTTTAGTCTGTGAACATTTTTTGGAAATACTTATTGGTGTACTATTTATTGAATTATCAGAATCGATGGTTATGATTCATTTGAAGTGTCAAGATCAAAATATATCGGTGTTAAATTTATCAAAGAGTTTATATATTGGATCAATTCTTATGGGAAAAAAGTATTAGCTTGATTTTGGCAGATCAAAGTTTTATTTCTCTCTTTGGCAAGCCATGAAAAAATCAAAAGCGTGAATACGTGTAGAACATGGGAAATTAATTAGTGATAGGATTAAATACAAATTAAGCGTCTGAAAAAATGCAGTACAACTCCATGAAATAGTCGATTGCCGAATATCAGAAGGCACAGAAAAGTCGGTAGACGGCATAGTAAAAATCGCTCTTTAGATGGAAGCTGTTTACTCTGGGAATGGCGGTTTTGCTGATCGTATTCGCCGGTCTACTGTCCCAACTGTATAAAGATATCGACAAAAACAAAGTTCCTCAGTATAATACGTCCTTCTTGCCCTCTCTCCTCGACCAAACTAGCTAACTCACCACTTCCCAGCAAATCAAAAATCTCCTTTTGGGACTAAACAAAACCGAACCAATTAAGTTCCAAAAAGCTAAAAAGATATACGCGAGCAACTAGCTCGGTACCACTCAGCTGAGAGATGCTATTGCTGGGAGGAGTAGTATGCTTTATCTGTTCAGTTTGGAAAATGGGTCTGATTTCGGGATTTACATCGAAAAATAGTTTCCGATAGACTGGGCGAGTCAGATTGAGCCTTAGTCAGGAAATGTTAGTGTGATGTAGCTTAAAAGTAAACATATATCGACTCAGACAAGAAAACAGCAGTGATTTTTAATTTGGCGCAGGATAAAGGTTTTAGAATGAATCGTAGAGATGAATGTCTGGTGTACAATTATCATGATGCTCCAGTTCCGCAGTCAATGACAATATGTGAATTTTTAAGAGTTGACACTACAGGGAGTTTGTCGCAGTTGTTTTTAGGAGTGTTAGGAGACGATAAGTAAAAAAATTATGAATGTTTTGGGAGTAGCGCGTAGAATGCGGCAACATAGCTATCAGATCTGACTGGAGAGGTTATAAAAGCTAATGAGCAAATATCGGTTGATATTCGAGTTGTTTAGATATATGAGTTAGTTTACTAAGAATAGGGAGAGAGAGATGAATGATGCTTTGAAATTTCGTTATTTTTTTTCTTATTCGAGTATTTGTGAATAAATATTGATTTCCCGTGAAATTTGCTCAGTATTTGCCTATGGAGTTTCTGATGTGTGTAGTTAAACTTTGAAGAGAGAATTAGCAAAGATTTTGGAGCAAGGAAATTCAAATTGATAGACTTCGGAGCAAGGAAATTCGAATTGATAATTTTTTAAAAGAGCTAATTAAGATGTCTCATGAGTAAGTGAGGCAGTAGAAAAAAGGATAAAAATAGACTCTGGAAGCCAAGGATCATTATGGAAATATCACAATTTTGAAGCAGGGGCAAAACCCGCTTGGCAGATAGCACTCTCGAACCTTTGACGAAAAATCATTCAACAACTGGGTGAAGGCTGTCCTAATCAACAGGTACACCAACAACATGTGTGGCAAATTGGAGTCGAAACTAGACCTTCACCGGTAGATGAGAACCAGCAATCTGTTGCACGTGCTCGATATAGGATGTGGAAGAGGCCAAGATATCACGAAGTGGAGATTCGGTAGAGTGAGCTACATGGTCGCCAACGATTTCAATGAAGAGTGTGTGAGAAATTACTAAGAGAGATGGCAGTAACTCAAGTGTCCATACAAACTTTACACTAGTAACGATGACTTTACCAAACCCGACCTTTACAACAGTCTCGAGCATTCCTACTACGATATAGTATCGGCTCAGCTGTGTCTGCATTACATGTTCGGAACAGAGTAGGGACTGAAACAAGGTTTGGCGAGTATTCTGTCGAACTTACTCGTGGAAGGAGTTTTTATCGCGACCATACCGGATAGCTACGTGATAACGAAGCTTATAAAGACTAGAGGGAAAAAGGATAGAAACGGAGATTATATTTACGGAAACAAGTACTTTTCGATGAGATTCAACCAGCTGAACTTTTCCCAGCCATATGGAAACTCCTACGGGTTCTATTTGTAGGAAGCAGTGGGGAGCAAGAGTTAGTAGGATGGGAGTCTAAAATACGTGGACTAGTACCTAATTGATCTCGATAATCTGGAAGGCCTTCTTAAGCTTCATGGGGTGGTTGTGGAGGAGACCAAGAACTTCACCTAGTTTTACAAAGACAATCGGGACGAGTATAAAGACCTGTTCTCCAAATTTAAACTTAACTACGCCATTGGAGAACAAATGGACCAGGACCTGTGGGAAATAGTTCATCTTTACAGAGTCTTGGTCTGTAGAAAAATTGACAAAGGAAAGACTATCCAGGATTTTGGAATCAATGACCGGGCTCGATCCGAAAAAGAAAACATCACGAGAAGGAGACAGTAGTTTCACACCAGAAATGATAGACGACCCAATCAGCACATGAAGAGTCAACATACCAGTCGACATGGATCACGAGATCACAACAGAAGCTATCGCAAAGATAAGCATCATTAAAGGAGATGATGAGCGGAGATACTATCTATTTCCGAATGTGTTTCTAGCCACTTTACTACGAAAAAATATTTTTCCGTTTTAATAACAAAATCTTTGTGTATAATTGCTAACGTAATGTAGTTTAGACCCCGCAAGCAATCTCTCCGTCATTGCGAGTAGGACAAGGCATGTGCCCCATGCTGTGAATGCTGTAAAAAGTGCAGTCAGCAAAACCAATTGCGTATAAAAAATTTCAGAGAGATGGTTCAGAAGCTGAAGGAGTAAATCTAGTTTCTAAGAAAAACTAATTTGGCAATAAACTCTGAACTTAACTGCTTAAAAAAGAAGCATGACAGATTTGAGAACACGGAATAGATTGAATAATAGCTAAGGATGCAGTTGGAGAAAACTATGTTTGCGGAGAAAGAAACTGAAATCATGATTCTTAAGTCACAAGTGGAGGACTTGAGACGGGCTAATGAGGATCTTAAAGAGTTGTAGAGTATGAATAGTCGAGAAAACGGGAGTCTCAAAGACAAAAACTAGGAACTGTAGTTGGCTCTCTAATAGGCAGTGAGAAGGTGCGAGGAGTACAAAATAGAGTGCAGTGATTTACGAAATATGAGCGAGAAGCGGAGTTAGGAATTGAAAGAGTTGAGTAGGAGAAAGGAGGAGATAGTCATCCTTCTGTAATAGAAGGAGTATGTGATATAGAAGATGGGACAGTCCTTGGAAGAGGGGAAGCAGCATTATGATCGATAGAAACAGAGGGCGGAGGATCTTGACAGGAAGAGGGTGAAGAATTAGCTCCAGATACTGAGACTGGGAAAACAGTTGGAGTGTTTAACGCTGTCAACGTAAGAGCAGGTTAAGACAATGTCGGCCCTGGAGGTTCACAATGCCAATTTGAGTCAGATTGTGGACAGGATGCACGGGTAAATGGCGGGGCAAAGAGTGCATGAAGGAGTGCTCACAGACCAGTTGCTCAGAACCGAAAATATCGCCTTTGATCAAACCATGAAACTTGAAATGATCAAGAATGACGTTCGCAATCTCAAACTCACTCTATGAGTCAATCCCCGATTTCGCCTCTCGATAAAAGTGGTTCCCATTGATACTTAAGAGTTTCTCATTTTTTTTTTATTCATTCATTGATTCTTCATACTCGATCATCGGTTTGCAAAGTTGTGTTAACTTAAAATAGCAGAACTCCCTGAGCTTTCCTCGTCCTCGTCATCGTAGCCCTTTTCATCATTACTATCATGCCACTAATTTCCATAGATGTTGAGAATGGACCCATTGACGTACTCAATGCTCTGCTGCAGATACATTGTATCATTTTCAGGCTATCTCAGGTTTTTCTCTTTGAGTTTTGTGAGGTAGTTAATTTTTTATATTAGGAGCTTTATGTGAGAATTTTGGTCCATAACTTGTGAGAGTAGTCTTAAATAATCTCCAGTTACAGTTTTGCTCGAGATTGTTTGGTCGCTCTCACTTTTCAGCAATGATTCCTTCTGTTCTTATAAACTTTTCAGTTTGCTGTAAATGGCCTTGTCAACAAACAGAGAAGTTTAAGGAATTTTCAATGAATTTCCGACGAGAGGAGACTGGGTGGTTTGTAAGGGCTTCCTGTTCTCCTCCGCGACTATATTTGCAGCTGAATATTCCTTTTTTTCGGGGATTGACCGATTTTTGGATATTGGTTAACTTTTTCCGCTGTTGTTGGTAGGTCTAAGGTCTGAGATTTTCTTTTCTAGTTTCTAGACTTGTTGGCTAAAAACGTTCATCTTGGCATCTGTCTCCACTTTATTGACAGCATAATGTTTTTCGATTTTTTCGGTTTCTAATTTAAAAAACGATTTTATTTCAAACAGATTTCTCTGCATCGTGTTGTTTTTCTCTTCTGAATACCTTAGCCACGAGTACGTAGGTTTTTGATTGTGTCAGCATCCTCCCGAACTTTCAGTTCCAAATGTCCGCATTTGGAGCATTTATACTGGGAAACAATATCGGTTAGGTCGGTGAGCCTGCTCAGCTGCTGCTGGACATTTGAAACTTCTGTGGAAACATTTTATTGTCTTTATCCGGGATTCATGTAATTTTAATTTATTACTAAATACAAAATAGACAGACAGATATACAAAATAATGTAGGGAAGTATCATTTTTTGTCTATCTATGCCATCATGTTTTCCAATTTGGAATTGTCAAGGTCTTTAAAATGATAAGTGCCGCTTCTTAAACTATCCAGCGGAGCACTTATCAGTTCTACAAAGCTTCCGATCTCATCTAACTATACGGTTTAGTTTCCCAAGATGTTGACGAACTTTTCAGACCGCTTGTTCATTATTTTGGCTGTCAAATGCGTACTTTGATGTATATCCGAAAGAACCCACTCGTCTTTCCAATCGCTGTCGATTAGTTTTCCTCCCTTCTCCATGGAAAGGTACCTCCTTGTCAGGAAATTTTTTATTTTAAAAAAAGACAAGTTTTGGGTGTGTTTTGACGGTTTTATTTGGGAGATGTCGATTTCTGGCTCGAATATCCACCTTTGATTGCAGCGATAGTGCGGCTCCCAGCATATGATTTATGCTCCTTCCATGTTTGAGCCTCCGTCCTTGACATCGAGACACTATTTGGTTTTGGGGTCGAATATCATGTAAGTTTTCCTCAGAATTTAGGAGACAAAGGGGTTGTACTACTTGAGAGCGAACTGCTGCGTGAGGTCCATTTCCTAGTATTATGTTAATTGTAAAATCCCTTCGAGACAGAGGTAATTACAGACGCTGTTAATACCGAGAGCTTTGATTCTGAATGCTTGTGGGTCGTTTTTGACACTTTAAAACTCGAAAATTTGGGTTGCTCGTTGTCTTCCCCGTTTAAGGGTGACTAGCTAGTCTTCTGCGTCGATGACGTTGTCAGACATGAAATGAACGATTTAATATTTTCCTTTGCGTTAGGGGGATAGCTCTTTTATGAGCCAGAGTGATTCTTCATTGTCTTTGTCTTAGAGAATTCCCATGATTTTTCGGGGCATTTTGTGGAATTTTCTCAGTTTGGTTTACTGGCAGAGGGCAAGATCGCTGCTTCTGGAGATGATTTGGTACATTTTGTCGTTGCGGATCGTTGTTTTCAGGGATAGTCTTTGAAATTATAAAGTCGATTTTTTCTAGAGTCTCGGATTCATTATTGTTTGAATATACTGAATATATTCACTCTTTTGTTTGAATATAAAAAATGTGTAAGTCAGATTATAGTTTGCCAGCATGATGACAAATACAGCCAGCAAATAGAGACGATACCTTTTACTGATTGAATTTAGTTTGGTTAAATCTTATCATTGATTGTGAATTCATTATTTTTTTATAAAAAAGGGAAAGAATGTGCTGAATTCTATTAAGCTGTTTTATATCATCGACCTCATGAACCAAAAGAGCAAGGAAGAAATCGAGACCGCAAGTGAACATATCTGGTCCAGATGAAAGGATAGTCGGTTCTTTGATTAATGCTCTCAAATGTAAAAAAGTGCGAATTTGTGGGAATAGCGTTCCTTCCGACAAATAATACACCGTAATTTGTAGTTTAATCCCAGGTTACGAGGGTTGGTGAGAGTGGTACGCAGCTGTTATATCGGGGGGAGGTTTCGTAGGATAATTTGAACAATGTGAAGAATAATTTGTTGACATTGCTGTGAGTTTTTCACGAGACATGAAAATGGAACTGTAGTAAATCATCGGATGATGCTGGAACTTCAAACGAATCTGGTTTTGGCTGACTGGAAAATTGGTTTGCATAATTTCCATGTTCCATTTATTGTTTTTTCAACATTTTTTCCGATCAAAATTCTAGAAATTGATAAGGCTCACTGGTTTAGCCATTTGTTAAATAATATAAAGTATTTAAAAATAATTACGCACCTTCGTGCAAGTCATATACAAGTTAAGTATGTTAGTCGATGTGCAGAATTTAGTCGAATAAAAACGAATAGAATATATGAACCAGACATTTTGTTGCGAGATTATTCATGATATTGTCAAAATCTTCATAAACTAGATGTTGAATCTAGATATCTGTGCCTCCACCCACAGACTGTAGGGCCACGACGCTAAAAGGGTGGTACTTAAAAAGAACCATAGCAAATAATTGCATGTTAATTGTCCGACAAAAAACCCTTTTGATGCTTGGAATGGAGGCAATGTATATCGGTAGGAGTAATCTTGGTGCGAATCTCGGTGATGTCTTCTGCGAAATCTTTTATAGAACCTGTCAAAGTTTCTTTCGCTCTTAGCGTCTGAGAACTTATAGTTCACCAGATATTTGATAAAAATGATATTTGTAGGAGCTCTGACTTCATCGACGGGGCCACTATCATCCCTAGTAGCAATGGGCACCAATTCTTCGGTTGCTTGATGCGTAACTACTTTTTCAGTTGTTGTGTAGTGTTATGTTCTGGTATTGCCATCGTTGTCTCTTACCGTCCTTGTGTGATGCCTTGTTTCGTAGTGATAGCACTCCGCATTGAATTTGAACACTCCTCCCAGTTTGCAAATGCTGTTGTATGATGTTTAAAATTGATTTCCTGGCTCCATATTGCTTAGGTAAGTTATTAGAGGATTGCAGCATATGCAAATCATGAGGTGTATCACATAAATTCCAACTGCTATCCCAATTACTGCCCCGATGTCTAACTCAACCTAACCGGTGAAATAGAGTCCTAAAAGCACTCCCTATCCCACTAAAAACAGTAGCAAAGCGAACAAACACCTCAGATGTTTTGATTTTTTCTTGGCTTGCAGAGGATTAACTTCGGCAGCAAAACCATCATTTTATGGATTGAAATTCTTATAGTCCATCGATTAACAACTGTCAGCCCCAAAGCTTCCATCGTCCTATCCGTAGGGGTTCGAGTTCTGCTGAGACCCGTTTGGATTGACAGCATATGGATTTGTGTTTGCAATTTAGGGATTTGTGTTTGTGTTTGCCCCGTAAGGACTCTGGTTGGCTCTATTTCTGTATTATGCAAACTAGTCGGACTGATAGGGGTTGGTCTGTTTTGGTAGAAGTCGTTAGTTTTGTTGGGGACTAATATCCATTGTTATTAATTATACGGCAAAATAAAAAAAGTTTGGTATTAATATATTTGATTTCATATAATTTAAATGGAGAGGGATAGTGTTTCGAAAGGTGACGTAAATTTGTGGGTGTGATTCCTCTCTGTCTAGTTTAGGCAAGATGAGAAAAGAAATGGGAAATAGACATCTGGTATTACCTTTTTACATTACAACAGCTGAGTATTTTTCCATCGACAGTCTCCTCAGGCGAAAGAACCATTGCCAATTTATCAAAGGGAAAACGAAATCTTGTTTCTTGCACTTAATATTCGCCTTGACAATATATCTATATTTTATACGAATCCCCCATACTGAAACTTCGACACAACTCAGGTACAATTCAGAAACATCAAGTCTACCGGAGCATGACTTCTTTCTGCTTGAGATAATCCCTCGTTTAATGCTAAATTTTTACCCCGATGCAGTCGAGGTACTTTAGTCTTGAAAAATATTTCAACAGTTTGGTATCGAAATTTTTGCATTTATCTCGCTTATAACAGTTTAGTACATATCGAAAGTAGTCTTATCTCGTCTTCTAAAGGGCGCAAATCTTATCCTCGAACTTATAGCTATTGAAGATGGAGTTCGGTCAGTTTCTTCATTTTCTTAGAGACATCGCAAATGGCTTCACCAGTTATTTTAGTGAGCCCGCATATTAAGGTTTCCAAATGTTCAAGCTGACCAATATGCGTTAACCCCTGATCCTCAACACTTGTTTCGGCTATATTACTTAAAAAACTACAGATTCCAAGGAACTGGAGGCGCGGTGAGTTTTCAGAAACAATTTTGAGGTATTCGTTATCAAACCATTTGTTTTTTGCTTAGTTAATTGTACCTTACTAACTTAAAGGAAATCTAATGATTTGAGTTTTGAGAAAAAATATTTCAGCTTATTTTAGTCATCTTATTGATCTTTTGTAGATCGGTTTAGGGTTTTGTATTTTTTTTGGATGTTGACTACGATAAAAATAGGATTCTACTCAAGCATAGGACTCTTAAAGTGTTCGGCATTTCTGTGAGAGAGCAGAGTTAGAATCTGCAGCCACAGTCGTCTAAATAGAACTGCTCCAAGTTTTTACTGTTCCTCGCTAAGTTTTCAAGCATATCATTCAAAACATCGGTGCAAGAACCTTAGGGATAATATTTGATTTACGGAAACAGACGGTTTTGAGTGACTTAGTGTGTTTGAAGATTTATTTTGCTTTTGATTGGAATTGTATTTCTAGGTTAAAGTCCAAAAGTACTGATGAAGTTAAGCTACGTCAGTTTTTAGAATGCACTTTCCATTGGATACTTGATTGTGTTTATGAACTAGTCATGTAGAGGGCGAATTTTTACGTATTAGCCCAGAGTTAGTTTTTGGAGATTTTCCATTGACAATATATGGGCGACGTTTTCTACCTCGTCACAATTACTGACCCAAATGTTTCGGAGGTTCTTAAGCTGAACAAGTTTTTCATTTTCTGCGGTTTTCAGTCCTCTGTCTCTTTTGACCACGCTTTGGAATGAGAAGTCTTTTCGGTATACTTTCAGCAGTTTTTAGAAGTCGATTCCGATGTTGAATATTTCCAACTGCTAAAAGGTATCGCATAAAACTTGCCCGATTTCTCTATCCTGATGTTTAAACCGTGGAATCTGAATATTGTAAAGACTGAGCTCCTTAAGATTGCGATTGAGGAGGATTATCATTCTTGAGAGTTGCCTCATCGTAATTTCATTGGCCCAGATAACCTCAAAAATCTACTTTTTCTGCTGAATCTAGTCTAGGATAAGCTATTTCCGGGGTTGCTAGATTTTGTGGCAGGTTTTGAAGAGTTGTGCCTTGCATATGATTTTTGGCATTCTGCCCGAGGGAGTTTTCGGGGGTTGAACTGGGATGCTTTTTGCGAGCTTAATTTACAGAGTTTCCGCCTCGAAGGAACTCTCTTGCGCTTATAGCTCGTAGTAAGGAATCTATATATCCATTGATTTAATTTTTGGAAACTCGTGGTCTTCTTCTTTCTTTGCAAACTTGCACCGAATTGTCCTACGTACTTGTTGATGGTGAGAATTGAGATTCGAAAAAATGTTGTCCTTTTCGATGGACTTCAGCAGCTTATTCATAGTTTCCGAATAAACATCTGAACAAAAGTCATTTTCGAAGTTACTACTACTCTGTTTCATCTGATGGGGCCAATCCTAAGGGTTGAAAACCTTAATCATAAGCTTAATCTAATGGTGTGCATTTTATTCATATTTTGTTTTTATTTGAGCCGCGATGTCTCTTGGTCTTTAGAAGCTGGATTCGGAGATGCACCATCTTATTTTGAGTTTGATGATATCCAAGTGATTAAAAAATGCATTTCCCACGAGTTAGAATTTGACGACTTGAGTTTGGCAGGGAGCGAGGCAAGCATGGGCAGGACTTATCTTCACGGACCCTGTATCGGTGCATAAAAACTATATGATTTGAAAACTACTTGAGAGAGGACGAACCCATCAGGCTACTTGTTGGTCAGCGACAATTACTCGACTTCCCCGTTGGAGACGAAAACTATCTGAGGTTTTGATATTTAAAGCATGAGCTGGGTGACTGTAATTATAATATGCTTTGTAAAAATTGCTAATTACTGGTGGCAAATACGCCTCGATGGAGGAAATAATGAGAAGTAATGGGGGAGAATGGATATATCATTTCGTGTATCGGTGCGCTTCTGTTTAATCGCGAAGAGAATAAATAAAGGACTGATAAAAATTGGCACCAACTGGCCGACTCGTCAAGATACTTATAATGAAAAAAGCTATAGTTGTGTCATTTTGTATAATCATAGACCTTGCTCCCAATGATGTTCAGCTTAGGAAAGTTCAAATGCGCATCCAATCTTTTTTCGCACCATTTACACAGCTTTAACAAAGCTGCCAAACTTTACCCATTGCATTGGTCTCCCAAAAGAATGCTATTGACTTCTCCAGCAATTTTCATTCTGTAGTGAGAAGTGGTCAGTTAGTAGTTCGGCGATTACTTGGAATTGATGAAAGCGATCAGCGACATGACCCTTTAGACTTTTTCCAGATAAGTTTACTCTTTAGACTTTTCCTTTCCTTCTTATAATTCTTTGGACTATTTGTTGTCCTCTTTCTCGATCATGCTTTCATTCCGGCATTTTGGCACGGTGTAGGGGAGGAGCTATTTCTTGGCAGTTTCAATGCTTTCTTTGATTTTGTTTTCGCGAATTAGATTGATAACCTTGAGACATTTGAGATTAAATAAGAGTTACTAATTCTGGTTGTTTTTGAATATTTAGTACGGGTTATGGTAGGTGGAATGCTAGGATGGCCAGATGTTGGACCAGTGTTATTCAGAAGACTAGTCAGCCCTTTAGAGTTTAGGGTTGTTCTTCTCATTTTCCTGACTCCTTTCCTGTTCTTCGGACTACTGCTACGGGGACTAATTTTGGTTGGACTGTTGTTGGGGTTATTCCAAGTTTGAATTGATCGATAATGAGAGCTATTGCTGCCGGAGGATGCATTCTTACCGGGAGTCTTATTGGGGGTTTTACTGGAGGTTTGACTCGCCCAGGTTTATTTCGAGCTATCCCTGGATTCCTTAACGCTTGCTGTGTTAGTTTAATGGAGCCATTTCCGAACTTTCCTTCTCTTCCAGTTTTCCGTCTTAGAGCTTGCTGAGGGCTGAAGAGTTTTTGTCAAGTTGCACCATTTGGACCAGCTTTTCCTCCTATTTTTTTATTCTGAGTTCTTCATTGACCTTGCGTTTCTTTTTGCTCATACGATCTAGCTAGTTGAGCCCTTCGTCGATCATGCCTTGTTCAATGAAAGTTTTGATTTGATACCGGGCTCGCACTTCTTCTTCGTTCACATTCGGCACTTTCTTATATCAGAGCTTACTTGAAATTTTCCCTTACTCGCAGAAGGTTTTCCCGACATCATAGAGACCTTAGGAGATGAAGAAATCCAAGACATGTTTTTTTATTATTTGGGAGTTGTGGCTTTTGAAACCGTGGAGCCACTAGTTCAGTTTTATGGTCGGTTTCTAAGCGTGCCCGTCCCTCCCTTCTCTTCTGTGTTCGACTTATCTGAGTGGTGCAGGTCTTCTCATTTTTTTTTCAATTTTTTGCGTCTTTAAAGTTAAATCTGCTTATATTACAGGGTGAATTGCGATCATCCGGATAGCATTAAGAATTGCAAGCTACAGAAATGCACTTTGACAATATTTCATCAGAGTTGGAAATTACCAAAAGTCTACAAGCTTTGCATAAGCGGAGGTACTCTTGTAAACTGTATAAATTATCTTGGTTCATATATTAAGGCAGAGAGCGGAAAGTTTTTAAAGAATAAAGGCCTGCCGTATAAAATAATATATTGATTTTGGCCGAGAAAGAAAAGGGGAGTATTCATGCTGATAAGAGGCTTGCCATATATTCTTACATTTCTTATCTGAGACCAAGTGCATTTTCCAGGCGATATTTCTATCGTACCGTTCTGCCAATGTTTCCAACGATAGTAGTAATGGGTTAATGCCACGTATCGGTGTTCGCCCTTCCTGAATCATCGGCTGGAGCCTAATAGTGACAAGGATGTCAACTACTTAGATGTTTAATTTGCAGAGTTACAAAAATTTATGCTGTAGTCATAAACATCATTTGTGTGAGTTACCTCCGCGGTGTTGTTTGGGAGTTTTTTATTCAGTTGGTGTCTCGCCAAAATTTCACCAGTTGGCTGGTATCTTATCAAAGTTTCATTAGGTTAATATTCCGTCAGAATTTCGCTATTTAGTTGGTATCTTGCTAAAATTGACAAAAAATAGTCTATAAATTCGATTCATTAATCAATCCCATATTGGATGGAAATATCGTTGGAAAAGCTGGCATTCGATCCGATGAGTGGCGCTTCGAAAGATGGGAAGAAAATACTGATATCTGTCGCTGAAAAGCAGAATGAAAGCGAGACCGGTTTCAATTAAAGACTTCTGGTGTTGGCAGATGGGTAGTTTATAGGGTACTTATCTCATCGTGAAGGCATCAAAAAAGTGTCTGAGGTTGACACTCGATTCTGCAAAACGATAGTTAAGAACGAGAGAATCTAAAGAATAAGGATTTTTTCCAACACTATCACTATATCTTTCAAACCAGTCATGCATGGATCGTTCGGAAGAAAATGGCTGTGGAGGTTCGGAACTTAGTAGCTCGCATATGCCTGGAATACCGCTATCAAGGAAAGTGTGGTGAGAACTAAGCTCACTCAGTAGTCTAGCGAAGCCAAGTCGACCCGATGGTCTGACAGTTCCCCGTGTTTTGATACCAAATCTGATCGTAATTTCTTTTCTGGTACGAGCAATGTGGCTTTGAGTTTTGACTAGCCCTACTTTTCGGTAAACAATCAGCGCTCGACTCTGAGTGAGAAAAAGCAACTCACGATTGAACTTACTAGCGAAAAAATGTGTTGCAAGAAGAATACCGCATAGTTACCTGAGTGCAGTGTTCGTACCGGCTTCGATTCAGGACTTCCTACTCAAGGACAGGACAGTGATATGTGAATGCATACTGATATTTTCTATTTTTTTTATAAAGTTTTATTCGGAGTTAAATGATAAATTATATTTGACTAAAATATCATATTTTTTCATGAGTATGAAAAGTTTTATTGATCAGCTTGCCTTTGATGCTACAAAGGGAGGAATGAAAACAACAAAACACTCAAAAGTTAGCAACCCAGTCGACTCAGAATCTAATATTGGTTCCGGCACTCTCAACGCTGAATAAAAAAAAACAGCAATGGCGGGGAATAAAAAAATGTAAGTGATCGGTATTATTAGACCAGGTAAATCCCAGCACAAACTGTGTAACAAGTGAAAACAGAGTATCCGAGAAACAGCTATAGTAGATAGCTGAAAACTAATCAGTCTAAGTAACTTTAAAGGAGAGAATAAACTCCTGTAAAAGCCCACTTCGCAAGAAAACCAATAAAAAGAAAAGACCTCTAATAATAACATGGGAAAGCATAGGAGGAGGTCAGCACTTCCATAATTGTTCCAAACAAGATCTCAAAGGTTGCCAAAACTATCAACAGTCAAACTCAGAATGCTCAGAACCAACCAAACATTCAAGAGACAATCACTCAAAGCACTGCAGTTAAAACTGAGGCTTATCAGAAAGTAGATGGAAAGAGTGGTTATAGTTTCCGAGCAAAATCTAACTATGGAGGAAACAAAAACTAAAGTGCTGTCACGACAGTGGCTGATACCCAGCAGAAAAAGCAAGAAACTGTGGATTCTGCAAAAAACAGTGCCAATATTAAGGTAGAAACGGACAACTCTGAGAAAATAAAACATTCGTACGGATATAGAAAGTCTCAGCCTCAATAAACTTAAGTCGCAACCACGAGCAACGCCAAATTTGCATAAACACAGTCCGGGAAAACTGATCTTAAAAATGTAAATGTGGGAAAAAAGATCGAAACTGCCGTATAGAAGAAGTAGTAAGTCCCAGTAGGCTCTGAGAAGAGGAATGTGAAGTCCAATTTGATCCTGTATGCCATCAGTAAGTATCATGGCAGAAACTTTAGATCTGCTTTTGGTAAAATTCGAGAGCAAGAGAAAACTAAGCTCTCCAAAGGCAATGTTTTCGCCAAAATTCTAGCGTTGGCATTAATTTAAGTCAGTCAAAGTTATGAAACTGGCATTAAGGCTGAAATTTTCAAGAGAATTAAAGTTCTCGCAATAAAAAAAAACAAGGACTAAAGTAAAGCAATAGCACTCAGCACTCAAAGTATTTTTCAGAAGTAAAAAAATTGCGTTTGTAACATCATGGATTTTCTGTTTCGAGGTCAGGTAAGGAACGCATTCAAGAGACTTGCCAAACTGAAGTAGAAATAGAATTTGATCAGCAAAGGAGTCAGAATGCTGGCGTTCATTGAAAAAAGGAAAATCACTGAAAAGTTCAAACTACTGAAAAATAATGCCAGTTAGAAGGCAAAAAGTATATAAATTTATCTGAATGCCGTCGTTCCAGTTGAAAAACTATTTTTGTCTCGGAGAAAGAGATAAGCCTTCGAAAAATTGTTGAAAAATGGCATGCCCACTCTGAAAAAAAATGCGCCCAAAGTCAAATCCAAAGTCTCCGGTTTAAGTGAAGGAGGGCAATCAATGCGTTCTAGCACATCGCAAAGTGACTTAGCACCCATTTCGCATACCTCAAGGACTCAGCCTCGGGGGTCTCCGGTTAAGTCCGAAAGCGTCGCGTTCCAGCCTAGCCAGCAATCGATAGACATTCTGCGAGACGAAATTAATGAGAAAAAGGACAGATATTAGTCCTAAAAGCGATCTTTGTAGGAACTTTTATCAGACCTGAGAGATGTCGTCAGGAAAAACGATGCGCAGGTTGAAGGATTGAAAAAAAATAACGAATAGTTGAAAGAGGTCCTTTCAAAACTCAGGATTCCCCACGATAATGAAGAAGTTGATAATTTTAACTAAAGCGCATAGGGTTATTTGCCCAAACTATGCGAAATGTTCGTTGATCACTTCAACAAAAGTGCCGATGAGAACATTAGTTCCCAAGCTCTCATCGAAAAATATCAGCCCTAGTTTGAGCAGTTCGCGACGGACGATTCTTTGAAGTATTGGGAACTTTTGAAGGAAAACTCAGAACTCAAAAACCGGATTGACGCAATCGAATGCTTGTAAAGAGAAAGAAAAACTGCTGCCATTATCGAGGAAGAGCACCAAGTCATAGAAAATTTAGTCAGAAGCTACATTAAAGAGAGGTACATGTGGGAGTGGGTTCGAAAGTCGATTATTTCCACCAATTGACAAATATTTGATTAACTGATGTCTAAAAAATGGGAATATTGCGATTTTTTAATGAGTCATAAGTCCATATCGACGTTTTTTATAGGATTATGTACTCTTGCTTGGATCTGTCTGACATTCGGTAGTTTACATTCGATAAAAGCTGAGGTAATATTAATATAACGAAATGATTAATTAACTTTCCCTAGAATTAATCTTTCAAATGTGCCACCGTTTCGCGTGTCAATTGGTAAACGAAATGGCAGCGATATGGTAAAATACGGGTTGCTCAGGTAAATGAAATGATAAATGATGTTTGGTTGTTATCAGTAAACATACACTCCCCAGACAGTGACCAGACAAAAGAGATTATCGTCAACGTAACTTTAATGGGCGATGCTATCGGTTTCGGAGTCCCAAAAATTTCTGCACCCAGCTTGGACTCCTTGCCCTTTCTGTGCACCGAGGACTACCTGCACGACATATTTGAATCTGTCACGGTTTAGTTCTTTGAGTTTGTATTTGATGTTGTCAGCAATCTATCGGCTGAGTGGGTTGAAATCCGTAGGGGGTTGGTTTTGTTTTGGTACTAATTTTTATTTCAGCACTCCTTTGATGATTTACCGTCCTTCCGATGGCTTGAATTTCTAACGATGGCGTGGCTTTATCTGGTATTCGTTTTGGTTTGCGTTTTGCTATTTCGGCATTGGGAATTCAAAGTCTCAAGCTCGTAAATAAATATATAAGTTCACTGAATTCGGTCGAACGAAAAATAAATTAATATCCAATGAAGCTCAATGTAATAAATGAAAGATGGAAATCATCCACTCTCGTTACTGCGAATCTCGTTCCAGTTCACTAACGGCTTCCCAATTTTTTTCTTATCTTGGGCTGAATGTGGTTTTTTGAGAGTATAGGGATTTGTAGCATTGTTTTTGGGCAAGTCTACCCCACAGGCCATTCTCATTTCGTACAAGCATCCAGTTAAAATGTTATTTTCCTACCCACGATGCTTGGTTAGGTCCTTTAGGATTACAGTAAGTCGCTTATTCTCTTTTTCTAACTGTTTACATTGTTAAATTTCATTTTTTTGCCCGTTCAGCTATGACTCAAGATTGTTAATAGTTTTTTTGGCCCTTTCGAGTTCGTTTCTCAGGGCCTTGTTGGCTTCTAATAGATTTTAGGCTTGACTATTCAAAATTTAGGGACATTGCTCAGACAAGGTTCGATGAAGTGAAATACCTTGGAACTCCGTGAAGTCCTCATCATGAGAGTTGTTTTTTCTGAATTCGACCAATTTCAGGGTCTATTCCAGCTGAATATTCTTTCTTTCCAGTTCTAGTCTGCATTATATGACCTTTTCTTATGATTCTTGGAGTTTGGCCCTGGTTTTTTCCATCTATGAATTCAAGCTTGACAGTTCTTGGTCTTTGTCTTTGAGATGGGAGATATTCCTTCTGATGGTGTTTTCGAGTGCGGATACTGTGTTCAGAGCGGCATTGGCGTCAGTGATTTTGTCTTTGTATTCTTCAGTGAGTGATTAGAGTTCGTTGAGTCTGTCCAATTTGTGACTGAAGGAGTCGATTTAATTTTGGCGGATGACTAGTTTTCTCTCGTACTATTTGGTGATGTCGATTACCTTTGCTTCCAGTTTTTGGATTTGCTAGGTCTGTTTTTCGGATGTATAATGGTTGTTTCTCTTTTTCTGAGGGGTTTCGTTATAGAATTACCCAACGATGGAGTTGAGTTTTTAAAGTTCCTTTTCTTTCTATCTAAGTTTTTGGTCAAGAAAAGTGTTCTTTTCTTTCAACTAGTGCTTTTATTCCTCCATTCTCCCGAGTATTTCTAATATCCTCTAATTTTCGTGCTCCATTTCGTTCAGTCGGTCAATGAACCTGTTCTTCTCCCTTTTTGAGGGAGAGTTAAGTCTGCTTTCTTCGATTATAGCCTCTACAACATTTTTGAAGAAAAATTGAGTTTAATTCGAGGTATTCAGTATTTTTTGAATGAAATCTTCGTTGTTGGGACCTCTGAAAGCGGTAGTAACAAGCAATTAGCTAAACTTGACGATTTCTTATTACTTGAAATTGTGAGCGATCTCCACTAAGTCTATTTCTTCGCACTGAATATCGATGTTAAGAGTATTTTTCCAAAATGTTTCGATGTTTTGATAAATGGTTTTCAAATTCGTCAGTCGACCTGCGAAGGATTATGGATGATGATTAATATGAACTCCAGGCATTCGTTCAATTAGTGATACAATACCGTGAAAAACAACTCCATCTGCCAAACTACTGACACTGAGTTTTGTGAGCTTCGGTGTGAATTTGCTGGTTCTCCCCTAGTGTTCACATTAACGGTGTTTTTTTATGGGAGTACAAATAGGGTCTTTTGGAGATAGCAGGAATGTAGAGGACAGAGGATTTTATTGGTTGTATTCGATGCCTTACAGATTGTCAAATGTTGAAAAATACTACAGATAGTGTTGTATTGCCTGCATTTTCAAGAGAGGTCGGTATTTGGAGGGTAGTTTATATGTTTTTAAATTTTACAGTTAAGCTAGCGTTTATTAAATTGGTGCTTATTAAATTAGTGTTTACTAAATCGCCGTCTATTGAAGCACTTAAATGCTGAAATAGATACAGGCGGAGATATTGAATATTCTAGCTATTTTTGAAATATTAGATAACTGCAACAAATGAGTATCATCATAGTTTCATGTTATGTAATTCCTTAATAATTTCTTTAAAACCGGGTCTTTTGCTGGGATCTCGATCCCAACATTTTTTCATTAGTCTTGCAAACGGCTCCGGAGTTTTCTTGGGGATCGTTGGACGGAGGTCGTTATTCAACACTTATATTGACACCTGTAGTCCCTGAAGGTCTATATTCACTCGGAATATTACGTTTGAAAGGCGGTTCACGAGAGGCGATTTCCCAAAGAATGATGCCATAGCTGAAGACATCTGCCTTTTCACTGTACTTTTGACTGGCGATCACTTCGGGAGCCATCCACTGGTATGTACCGATTTTTCCGGTCATATAGTTGTCTAGGTTTTTTGTCCATCCGAAATCTGCCAGTTTGACTCTGTTGCTGTCGTCAAGCAGGAGGTTCAGACTCTTGAGGTCCCGATGTAAAATGGGAGGCGAGCAACTGTGCAAATAGTGAACACCTTTAGCCGTATCGAGAGCGAACCTCCTCCTTTCGTCCCACTCGAAGGGGAAACTGAGGTTCTGGATAGTTGACCATAGGGAACCCCGGGAGCAATATTCGAGAACAATAGCGAAATTGGGAGGTTTTGTGCAGGCCCCTAAAAACATCACGATGTTGGGATGTCTCAGAACTTACATTGCTCCGCATTCACTGAAGAAGTCTTTGACTGCGCTGTCTGACTCGATTTTGAATATTTTTATAGCGACTGTCGTCTCCCTCCAGGTTCCTTTGTAAATAATTCCATAACCGCCTTCTGATATTTGGTTCTAGAACACAAGTTCGTTGAAGTCTATCTCCATATTGGGACTGAACATTCTGGGCGATATCCCCAGCTCGTTCAACATCATTTCTGAGTAGGGATATGGGGTTACTTTATTAAGTTCCGCAGATATTCGACAAGTTTGATGTCCTATTCCCGCGCTCTTTCCATTTGTCTTAGTTCCGATTTTTGTCCTCTTTTGCCGATTATGTATCATCTTGCTTACGGGACTTTGGGAACTCAGTATCCAGAGGTTTGCTGGAGAGCAGGAATGTCGTTCCGTTTGAAGAGACAATGTTGACATTTTCATAGGAAGGAATTGGCACTTTTAGGCATTTCGGCTGGGGTATAAATTTATCATCAGATATCGCAGTAATTTGGTCGTATTTGTTTTGCCCCCATCCGTAAACGGCCTTGGAATCGGAAAGAGCGAAATACTAGGCATTACCATTGAAAATATGTCTGATGGTGGGAAGTTTTTAGATTTTTCTAGGAATGTCGATAATAACCCTTTCTCCGTTCTATTTGTAGCACTACCCGAACTGATAAACGTCACCTTTTTTGGTGAGAATAACTGCAGATTTTTAGCAGATTTTGATGTCAACAACGTCCTAGCCCAAAGTAATATTGGTCCCTATGGGGACATGAGTGAAGTTTTCATAGACATTGTCACCAAGCTTTCCGCTGATAAAGACTCGTCCCCCCATGATAAAAGCGAATGAGGTAAGACCAGTTTACAGTTTTTAGATTCTGGTACCTCCTGTCGTACTATTTGTTGTGTTACTTGCATTGCTGTTGCAGTTCCCTTTTATTTTGACTTCTTAGAATTAGTTAAGAGTTCTTTGGTTTCCGGTTCCCAGAGTGTACTTTTATCCATATCCACAGACGAACAACCGATTGCGGTTGGTCAGTACTGCTGTGTGGAGAGGCCCACAAACTACCTTGTGCACAGACTAATCTGAGCTGAGAAGGAACATTGAAGAAGTGTGAGATGGACTTTCGTCGGCATTTTGAGATGATTAGTATCGTTCTAGGAGATTGGAGATGTTGGTCAGTTCGGATTACTGTTTTGAGGGAGTCTGGGTGTGTGAAGGTTTTGATCTTCGTTTGTATTAGTTAGTTTCGATGAAAAAGCTGGCTTTTGGGTTTTTGAGTCCGTTCGGGAGGAGAGAGTAGACGAGAGTTGGTTTTTTCTTGTTCTGGAACGAGCCTATTCCTAGCTGCCCTTTCAGGTTCAGCCCGAAAGCATACAGTTAACCTTTGCTGTTCTGAGCAAAGGAGTGGTAGGGTCCACAATAGACTGAGACAATTTTCATGTCTTTGAACGATGATATTTGGGTAGGTCGAGAAACTATGTCGGTATCCTGGCCCAGCTGCCCGTAAGAGTTATTTCCATAGGCAAAACACTAGTTTTTATCTACGATAGCTCGCAAGTGTACTGTTTAGGATGATGACATGTTCCTACCCGAGAGCGACTGAATATATGCCTTGCCCAACGCTGACCCAAGGGGTGCTGTTGGTAACTTTTTATCGAGATTAGGGTTTAGTTTAGAGATTGCGACCCCATCTGCTCAGATAGTAGGATTCGTGGCATTGGCTTATGGATATGGAGTTATTTTCGTGGATTGAGGATTTGAGGGGTGACTTGTGGATTTACGAGTAACTACGTGAAGGGTCGTTTATTCTCGAAGTTTTTCGAAACTATCCCAAATCGAAGCCTTTCATTGACTTTTATGAGAAATGGTAACGATTTTAGTTGGAAACTAACGATTATATTTTCAATTTATTATTTCTATACCGAACTATATTCACTTTTTTATATTTGATTTTTCATAAATATCACAAAATTAATGAGCGAAATCCCGAGCTTGGAAAGTAACGGGGTTGGGGTTGG
>JAOWAT010022126.1:0-12212 GCA_028571025.1 Longipedia americana | reverse complement strand
ACGAAACTCAGCGTATTTTTCTTGAAACTCACAAAAAATGTAAAAAAAACTGGGAATTTTTGGCCAAAAATTTCTAATTTTAGGCATATTTTTGGGAAAGTTTTTTGGAAACTCAGCTTCAAAAATGTCACAACTCAAAAATATGTTTTTTTTTAGAAAATTGGCACTTCTAAAAATCGGGCAAAGAAGCCTGAATTTAAGTAAAGAATTCATGGGATAATGAAATTTTTTTTAAAAATCGTAAATTGTACGTTTCTATATTGGTTTCCACATATGAACAAAATATAGATAGAATAATAGACGTGATTCAAAGCTAATTGATTAACAATCAAATTTATTTCAACCCGGTAGAGTGCATTTCAAAATTACAAAAACAGTCATTTTTATCCATCATTTTTTACAATCATAAAGTCATAACATTCAATATAGATTGTATATTTTGGTGATTTGGTATTTATAATCTTTTTATATAAAAAATTGACTTTTCTTTCTGATAAGAATTTAGGTGACTAAGATTGAGATACACTATGGTAATTTTTGTTTCGAATTTCAGTTGAAAAAAAGCTTTTCATAATGACTCACTTTTATTCCATGATATTTATCATTAACTTGTAAGTAAAAATTGAACTTTATCTTTCATGAAAAATGATTACTTTGTTTTATGATTTCATTAAATGAAATTATGAAAAAAGGAAATTTACTTTTTTTTCAAAATTTCATTCAATGAAATTATATAAAAAAGTAAGGGCAGTCCTCTGGGACGTTTCCGGGAGGTGTTTGAACTTTTTCCAAAGTTTTGCTCGTCATTATGAAAAATTACCTTAGTCATAGTTAAAAAAGTCTGACTTTTCCTATAATTTTCTCAAAATCAGTTTTTGGCGCTTCGGAAATCATTTTTCCACTAAGAACCTCGTGGAAAAATGAACGCTCGGGGCCTAAAACTGATTTTTCAAAAATCATGGAAAAAAGTTCCATAACCCCTAAACACATGCGATGGTGGTATACCCCTTTTTTGTATAAGTACAATACATATGAAAAAGAAACGGTGTAATAGACCGCATGTAAATAAGGATTAATTTTTCCTATGACAAACATAGTTATTATATGTTTGAGGTGTAAGTTATGTATTGAATCTGATTCAGATTCACTTTCAATAAGAAACTCATAAGATCTCTAAAACAAAACCGGGTTGTTGGTCAAGTGTGTGTTGGAATACAGTAGAAGTGAACTGTGTCAATTTTTATAGTTTTCAAGCTAAACAGCTTGAAAACTATAAAAACTGACACCCAATAAAAAGGTTACTTCTATAGAGATTTAATGAAAATGCAGGTTCTAGAATGTGAAAGTTCAGGAAAATGTTTTGCCTCAATGAGATTATCATCTAAGTCACTTTGCAAATCTTTAAAAAGTTAAAACTATAGATACCAAAAACATTAATATACAAAAGAGAATAAATACATTATTCATGCCAATGAAAGAAATTTAAAGAAATAACAAACTGAATTACTTAAATTCCTTAACAATGACAATGGTACAGAGATATTAGCTGTAAATAATTGCAAACTTTTATTTTACTACTAGAGTAAGATTTTTAATTAGTGACTGTTTAAGATTACTGATTGATGGTTTAAAAAATTTTCTCCACATTGCATAATTTGTCTCCAAATTACATTACTTTCAAAAATATATATCGGTTTCAATAAAATATAACATTGTTTACTTAGCTAATGAAAACATAAAGAGCGGGTTTTTTTAGTAGGACCGCCAGGACTAACCAAACAATTTCATCTCTTACCTGATTATATTATTGTTTATCATCAATTATCTATTTCTGGTGGCCCTACTCAAAGAAACACACCCTTTTCATGTAATGAATGATATCTTGATTTGGTAAATCTTGTTCCTGATTGTAATTAAAGACAAAGGGTTGACAGTCATGCTGATTAAACTATTTAATTTTTTCTAATTTTTCCAATTAATGTTATTAATTTTCAAACAAACGCTACCATTTCACTAATTTTTATTGGTTTTTTCTTAAACCAAAGTATCAACAAATTGACCCAATTGAAGGAACAACAAGAAATATCAGTTACTGTAATTGATTTAGATAGAAATCAAAATGTGCCATAAAATGCTCTGCTTTAAATTTTACAGAAATTGAAATACCATCATAGTTAATTGAAGGAAACTGAAGTTAAAAATCTTGTCTCTCTAATGTAAATATAATTATCAGATATTGCCGTAAAAGGTAATTGTTTTAAAATAACGGAAGCATAAAAATTCTTAGGAAATTACGGCTTAAAATCTATTGTAATTTTCACTCTCTGTATTAAATCAAAATTATTGGATATAAATAAAAGTGGGTTTTCCAGGTATCATTAAAAACTATTTTAGTAAATTTTTCATTTTCAGAGGGTTTTCCTCATCATGAGTGAGACAATATTTTGGACTTCAGTTTGTCTCTAAGTGTATGTGATAATTCTCTTATAATCAGAATAATATCAGTCAGCAGAGAATAATTGTTATGGCCAATGTGAAAAACTTCTCATTAAAATTTTTCTGTTGATAGTACATCCAATTTAGACAAGAAAGAACAGCCAAATGAAATATTAAAGATCATGGTCAAAATTGGTAAATAATGAAAACGATGAACAATTATAACAATATTGGTATTTGTCACTGGAAGAAAAACTTTAACAGAGTTTTATTTACAAATTTGTCCAATATATATTGGGCTAAATAGAAGAAATATAAGATTAATAGGTACATAACAAAAGCTCATCATAAGTAATTTAAACTATGTTAAAGTTGAGACTGCAATATTTGTTGTTTAAATTCAACTGTTGCAAAAAAATCATATTAGAAGGGAAATTCAGTTTTAATGTATGACAAAATTGAAGCAAAGAGTTGTTATCTACATGGAAATTTAATGACAACTTTTTCAGACTTTAGTTTCCAATATTGATTACACATATCAATTCTTTTTCATTGTGCAATCTATTTTTTTTAATATTGCTTCTTCATTGATGTTTTTAGATAATGGTTTTCCATATTAATTATAAGTATTTTCAAACAAAAGTAAATTCAGGGTGCAGTCTCAATGAATGTAACTAAAGAGAAATGAAAATCAAAGGGAAACTAATGGAATCGTTCTGCTCATTTTGATGACAATAGTTTATGTACATTCTTTAATTGATGCAAGGGCCGAAAAGTCATAGCAAGGCATTAAGCACTGTACAGTGAAATTGCAACTTAGTAACAATGTTTTTATTGTCTTAACAACACAATTCCATTGTATTATCATTTTCCAAAGAAAAAGTAAAAGTATGTAGGGAAATTTACAAACTATTCCAAGTGCTTAATACCCTCCGCATGAAAAGCCTTCTTACTTTATCCATTATTTGTAATACAGTAAACGTATTTTTTATTTGAAATTATCTGATTTTTAAAAATTTTTTCTTGATTTTTAATTTTGTTTCTTCAAACAACATTTACATAACATGCTTTATAAGCCAAATATGGGTATATTAACTTGCATTTTTATATTCATTATTGAAGGTACTAAATTTTTGGTACAGCTCATCATGATAGTAGTAGTGGTCAAACCCATTTGTAAGAAAATGTTAGTTCAAAATTTTCTTGATTACATCAAATCATTGGTGCCTATTTGACTTTTATTTAGTTAATATACAAATTTAATAATCTTGTCAAAAACAAATTTCTAAAAATTTGCATTATAAGGGGATTTGACATTTAAGGGAATTTGACATATGTATTACATTTAACAGGAATATGTTCAACAAGTTCAAAAATTTAAGTTCTAATATTCTCTTAAAAATGAATTGGGTATTAATTATATAACTGAACAGATAAATATTGATATTAGTATAAAATAGGAATCATTAAAACTTGATATTAATATGAAGTAAAAGGAAAATTTCCAACGACAATCAATATTTTCAAATTTCAAATATTCCTTCACTCACACAAAATATCTTCTAAAAAGAAACAATACATCACCGGGTTAGGGTTGAGTGTTCATATCTAATTATTATTACATTATTTTACTCTTATAAATAATAGTGACACAGACTGTATATCATCTGTCTCTGTACAAAATTGAAATTGTATTTTATTTATCTAAGTTCAAAGTTTGTCAAATATTTCCTAAGGTTATATTACCAAATGATATGACACATAGTGAGTTCTTTCATATAAGTCATTAGCATAAAATGTTTTATTAGAGAATATTGGCTAGGGAGATGAATTGGTTTATACTTCAAGAAAGTTTTAACTCTAATCCGAAAGGAATGTTATAAGTCAGACTTTTTTTTAAATTTGGAGGTTCATTTGGCCAAAAATGATTTTACGATCTGAAGATAGTTGAATTGGCAGCACCTAGACTACAAAATTACTTGACTAGATTGGATTATTTTGTAAATAACTACTCTCAACCCTGCATATAACTGTATTACAGAATTATGTATAGATCAGTATCAGAAAATAATTTCATTTTCTCATAAAATAAACTAATTGGAAATCATCTGATAAATTTCATTCATTTAAAAATATTGTCAATCATCCAACAATCATCTTGATGTTGAAAAGGTAAAAAGAAATGTTGGATATTATTTGCCAATTATGTGTCAGTCTGAGCAAAAATAAAAGATAATAGTGTCATTTCAAATGCAAACTTCCCATTGATATATAAAAATGGCATCTGTTTTGCAGTATTGTAGCTAGAATAAAAATAAAAGAAATTGAATTTAGAGTGCATTTCCTTGAGAAGGCTCTTCAGGAATGACTAATCAATGATATATTTTGTCTCTCACTTAATAACATGAATGGGTTATCATTGATTATTATTTCTTGTGGCCCTACTCAAGGAAAATCATTCTAAATTTTTGCCAAACTTTGAATTTCAGGTGACAAGATAAGGTTGATCACAGATCTTTTATCAAATTATATTACATGAGGCCTAGAATATGTCTGTAAATAACAAACTATTTGACATTAAACAGAAAATATAGGTTCATCTCTACTTTCATTTCAAAAATAATTTACAGCTTTAAAAACTTCAAAATTAGTCATGTTTATTCATGCAAAAATTTGATCTTTCAGTTGGGCCTAAAAAAGCTATTTTCTTCATTTACTTCAAAATCAATTTATTTTTGAAAATTTCTTGAAAAAAATATTGCAACCATGACTATAAAAGTTCTAACAACCTACTAAAATGTGCTAAACCTTGCAAAGCCCCAGATATATATGTAACTAAGATACTTCATATGAATTTTTACAAACTTATTAACCTAGGAAAGCACAGCTTAAGGTTTCATTAAAACATTATTAAAATCAAAATTCTTACTAACTTGATATTTTCAGGAATACATGGCAGTGTTTCTTTTGCATGCAGTCAGAGTCATATATAGATCTAGAGAACACATAATAGATATAGTTTTACTCACAATGTTCTAAAGAACATAACACTATTTCTGCATGCTTTTGGTGATGAATTACAACTAAAATGGTGTCTCCTGAAACAATGTTACTATTTTCAATTGAAAAGAATAGTTGATGAATAACTTTGAGCTGTGGTGAAAGGGATAGAGTTTCATTAACTGGTGATTCTTGTAATAGTCTCCTTGCATCTTAAGAGAATATCATACAAGATGTTATATTTCAACCTTACAATTGTGAAAAAATGCTCTATCATCACAACTTAAACTAAGGTTTAACATCATGAAGAAAATGAAAATCACTAATATGAAGTCAAAAATTTCACTCAAATCACCCATTAATGAAAGATGGAAATTATATTGAATCTAAATAACCAATGGTCAAAGATGAAGATTTCATATTAATCAATTATGAATGCAGTATTTTATTCTTTCATGTAATTGCTTATTGTTTGAATTATAATAAACAAAAGACACTGTCGCTTATTCAAAATGTTCTCTTGGGCTACAAAATAGAACATCTCAAATATAATTAGTTTCTTTGACTAGCAGTTTATCATATTTACACCATCACAATTGTTTTACACATAATAATCACTTTAAATAAACAATAATGCTTTTCTGACTACTAAAATAAGGAACATATCAATTTCAGATTAATATTCAGGAACTAAAAATTTTTCTAAGAGGAGACTTATCCACACTAAGAAAGGATTGTTTGTAAGAGGCAATGAACTAACACATTTCTTGTGTTTGAATTTGCTCACTTATTGTTTCTGGAAGCTATACACATAATGAGAAAGTATCATACTTTCACAGGAAATTGTTTCTTATCATTTATATAAACAATTGTAGTAATATCTTCTTCTAAGTCTTTGTTATAAAGTTCCATATCCACCTGCAGAAGCTGCAGCTGATGAAGCAGCTGCATGTGTACAAGCTGCAGCTGCCATCAAATGCAGACCAGAATGATCCACAGGTACAGAAGATGGTGCACTAATAAGATTACTAACGTTATGACTATGACTATTACTACTACTCTCCATGGGTTCAACTTTAACACGGCAGGAAAAGGATGAAGAAGTTGGTCTCATGAATGGATTGTTTACAAGGCTTGATGGTCCGCTTGCTGCAACTGGGGATGAAGATAAGACAGTGATTGGGCTGCTGCCACATGAATATGAGGAAGATGATCCAGCATGACCGCTGACCCCGCCTACTCCTATCATACTACTAGCCGCAGGGGAAAAAGCACCAAGTGATGATACGGCAGTGGATGAAGATGGTTGTGGTGAAATAGGAATTGAAAAGCTTGCAGGAGATGGTTCTTGGCTTCTTTGAAGCTGCTGTGGATGCTGCTGCTGTTGTAATTGGTGAAGAGCAATAAAATCTAAAGTATTTCCGCTGGACATGCCGGTTATTGTGGCACTACTTGGTCCAGACTGACTTTTGCCATAATTGTTAAGAAGACCTGAATTATTATTAATTACATTATTGCTATGCAGCACACTAGAGGGCGTTGATGCAGTTTGGGTTGTTGTGGTTGACATTGCAGATGACGATGATGATGATGTATCCATTTTTGCTTGGTTGTTGTGTTGCTTATGGTTGTGATGCAGCTGATGCAACTTCCTTTGCTGATGTTGCCGAGAAGTGATCCGTGATGTCATTGAACAAGTGGCTGATGAAGCAGCTGAGCCAGAATTGCTTGAACCTACTGAATTGAGACTTTGATGGCCGTTTGAGAGTTTTCTGGGTATAGGCAAACCGCTTTGACTGTCGAGTCGGGTTGATAGCGCCGATTCTCTTAACCAGGGATGCCGTAGAATGGCTTCCAGAGAAATTCTATTCTCAGCTTGAACCTTCAAGCATTGCCGGATCAAATCTTGGCAATCCGGAGATGTCCGTACTCGGAATCGTAATTCCGCACGACAGATCTGTTCATCGGTTTCAAATGGTATATCCCCGCAAACCATGTCGAATAGTAAAATGCCTAGACTCCAAACTGTGGCTTCTTCCCCCAAATATCGGCTATGACGTATCCATTCAGGTGGAGCATATACACGCGTACCTGCAAAGAAAGGAAAGTAGAATTCAGAAAAATGTCTTTGAATCTTTGAAAAAATATCACAAAAAATTTTCTTTATTGGGATAATTGAAAGTGATTGAAAATTTTGTATTCAGATAATGAAACACTAACGTTTGAATTTTGTATCAAGTCTGTTCAGACAATGTTAAGAGTTCTATAAAAATGAAACATTCAACCATTTTAGATAGGACTGAATAGTTTTAATTTTGAAAGTTATATACTACAATTTTAGTAAGACAACGCCAACATTTCAATTGGAAAGCTTTATAATATTCATAATTTGTTTCTTTTGGATAATTCAAATAATACTAAAAGTTATAGCTTTCAAAATGTTCAAATATTTATTTTGACTTTGTCATCAACTGCGTAGTTTAAACTACAAAATCTTCTGTATTAATTAACAAGACCTTGAATGATAAGATTTTTCATCTGCATTTTGCAAGAGCAAATAGATTACATGCTTGTGATAATGACTCAGTCAAGACGATATAGTGACTAAAAACGAAAATTATGCACTCTAAGAAAAGTGAAAGTATGATTTTATGATACAGTCACTTCACCTTTTAACGACACTTTTGGGAGGCACCCAAAATGTTATTAAAAGGTGAAAGTGTCGTTAAAAGGTGATCTTTAAGTTATAATTTTATGATTTGGGAAACACAATAATGTCGTAAAAAGGTGTGTCGTTAAAAGGTGAAATGACTGTACACACCATGCCCGAAAGAAATTTGAGATCCATGTTCCTAGAATATTAGACATAGAATTGAGTAAATAATTTTTGTTTAAACTAAATCTCCTTTAGAGAAAACCTTTATTGATTTGGGATATCATCAGAAATTGAGTGGAGGGATCAACTGAATTAGATTCAGCAAGACCCGTTTTCAATTTGTTGTTTTTTTTCTCAAATTTCGTTTGGGCTACCTGTGTGTACTGGTAAGACAAATAATGTCCTTAGTACCAAAGTAAAGAGAATTTTATTTAGCTTATCTTCACTCTCAGAAAATTGAACATATAAAATGCAGGTTATACTTATTACTTAGTTTGAATACACCCTTTTTTTCATAAGTAACAGTAAAAAACTTTTCTAGGCGAGAAGATGCTAGATTTTCACAATTTTATGCTACAAAGATGCTTGTCACATGCTTATGATTTCAGACTTGGATGCCTATTTTTTGATTACTTAAAGTATGGATGCTGAAATTTTTGCACGCTCGTAGCGCATAAGAATTTGATAATTCACGCTCAAAATTTCCTCCTCGCTTGTTTACTATAATGTTCCAGAATAAAAATTCGAAAATTTTCGTAGCTACATAATTTTCCTTAGGTGTTTAAACTCTCATTTCAAACTTAAAATAACACCGTATCTATTACCAAATTTTAGATATTTAGCTCAAAATATCACTACATAACGAACGTTTCATGACTTCATTATTCTAAGAGTGTCCATTTTTTCCAAAGAATATATCTGATATTAATGAATATGGGATTTTAAAAAGCAATCAGAAGAAAAGTAATAGAAAATGCTAATTACTTCTATGATTCATTTATTTACATAAAGCATACGGAGAAATCTAATCCAGATCTTGAAAACAAAATGAAATTTATACGCATCTCAGCATAGCAAGATTCGAAAAGATTTTGACTTAGCCTTTTGCTTTTTCTCTCCTAAAAGCTCTCATTTACAGCTTGCAGGAAGTTTTTCTGACTTTTTCTATAATCTTTTCACCTTCCCAATTAAGAAGGAAAGTCCAAAAAGTGTATTACTTCAGAGTGAATGTCTATGGGACAGAAAAGATTTCAATGTACTGTCTTGTTTGAAACCTCTCGAAAATATGACAGCATGAGGTCAAAAAGTGAAAGGAGGAGGAAAGCATTGGATTAATCTATTTTTCCAATACTATTTTGTATTTAATTTTCCTTATGTTCAAAATAGCCATAAGGTAGACTTTCCTAACTTTTAAAAAAATAATGTGAGGTTTTCAGACAAAAAGCAGATGAGGTATTTTCATTCGTTTTGAGTAAGGAAATTATACAATCATAGATCATTATGAAACACAGATAAAATTTTATACTATTGTTCTAAAATATTAAAGAAAATAAATTCACTTTTGAAAAAGTTTACAGGAAAAATTTCAGGCTTTAACTGATGTTCCACGATAGAGGGGACACATTCTAAAAATAAAAAAAATCTGTTTTGAAAGTGCACGTATGAAATCACAAAATTCTTTCAGTATTCGTTTATTTTGTTTAAAGAAAACAAAATATCAAAGAAAATCATCTGAACACACATGGAAAATTGAGAATGTAAAAATAATTGGGTCAAAAAGGGTTGTTTTATATAAAAAATATCAAAACTGCTTCTTTAATTTGATTGGCCCCACAAAATTGAGATTTTTCATGTTTGTCCAGATGATTTTCTTTGATATTTTGTTTACTTTTGAACTAAATCAACACATACTGAAACGATATTGGGATTTCATACATGCCTTTTCAAAATACAATCAATTTTTAAAACATGTCCCCTGTATTGTGGAAGATCAGTGAATCATTTTAATCAACGTATTTGATGAAAAGAAGTAAAACTGAAATGAAAGTGAATAGAAAAGCATGATTTAAATGATATTGATCGATTTTTATTGGAAACTTTTAGGTAGAGTGAATCACTTGGTTAGAAAAATGCTTTTATTGAAAGTGCTTGGCTAAGTGTTCATTTTTTGTTACAAAAGGGTACTTTGTTTGATGGAAAATATTGGCACAGAGTTGTCAGGAAGTGTCAAAAAGTATAACACTTCCTTTCAAATTCAAAAATTCAATATACAGAAGGTATTATAACATCAAGTTTCAATTAATTTCTTGGGTCCGGGTGTTTAAAAATCTAAAATTCTAGTGGGAGCCAATTACACTAAATGTAATCTTTTTTTTTTCAAAAAATCAATTAACCATATTTTCAAAAATGTATGACCAAGAGTTCCTTTAGTGGATTTTCAACACTTCCTGAGTGCGGTCAGTCTTTCTTTACTGTGCAATAATATAAATGCACTGCATTGTTTTGACTTTTGCTGTGGGATTTTTATTTGAGTCATGTGCAAATGATTATTGAGCAATGATCTGGGAAAGAAAGCACTTTTGTGACCCAACAACCACAAATGGCATAATAAACCATTAAGAGAAACCGCCACTATAATTGGATTTGGCCTGGGCTGTCACTCTCACCTTGGAAGCAAAAAGATTTATTTCAAGTCAAACAATATAAAACTCAGACTTTTTTGACAAAATTTTCCAAAAAACTGAGGAAAATTTTTCGCAAAACTGAGAAAAATTTGCAAAACTCAAAATACGAAATTTTTAGGCTCTTAAAACTTGACTTTTTGACTCAAAGTTGAAGAAAAACGGGCGTATTTTTGCAAAAAAAATTAGAATATGCAACATTTTTGAAAAACTGAGCAAATTTTACCAAAAACTGAGAAATTTTCCCAAAAACTGAGGTCCAAAAACACAAAAAACTGCGATTTACGAAATTTCTAGGCATTTAATGAGTCTAGAAACGTGTCAAAAAAGGCTGAAACTATCAATCAATTTTCTCCTTGCAAATCACCTGCCCAAAAAGAGATTTCAAAATTGTCCGCAGTCCAATGATTTTGGCAATGGTTATCAGAAAATGGCCCAACTTTCAAAGTTAGAATTCAAATTAAAAAGGAGGAAACTTCAACTTCCTAAAAGATTCTAAAACCAGATTCTCAAAAACTTTTGAGCACCAAAACCTATGAATGACCTACCGTACTGTCACCCAAATCGGACCTACCAGGGGTAAATCGGACCTAAGCAAAAATGAAACTAGAGTGAAATTTAAGCATTTTGAGCATAGGTCCGATTTACCCCCACTAGGTCCGATTTAGGTGGTCATACGGTACAGCAAGCATTCCATGATCATGATTCAATAACAAAACAAAAGGATGGCTAATAAATACCATAGTAATTTCGATCATAAAACCATTATTACAGGAAGTCCAATAAGTTTTCATAAAATGTCTATAGCTAATTCTGGTTTTTCTTAATCATTGATGTGCTTCTTATGAAGCATTTTGAACTTTAGCTGAAGTTAAGATTAATGTTCTCAGTTTAGCCAAATTCAATTTGATTTTTCAAACAAGTCTATTTCAAAACATATTTGTTCTTGATAGCATTGCACTGCTTTCATTCTTGTTTCATTAGACAGCATCGATTTCTTCTTAGGAACAATCAAATTTTTCACAGCAATTCTTATTTTCAAAAGCTGATACAGAAGTATTTTATGAATTTTGCATGAATGAAATAAAAACTATTAACAATATTTAGGATAAATTCCCAAAAAAATTTATTTCCAAACATTCTTGCTTTTATGCTTGGTTCATTTAAAAGTTGGTATTCTAATAACTATATGCCCCCTTTCATTAAAAGGGCATGATTTTTTATTTCTAAGGCCAATCATATTACACATTGCAATTCTTATTTTCGAATACAAATATATTTTTCTTTATAAATTCTACCAAATTTCTATTTTAAAACAGCTTTTGATCCATGCTTTTTGCATTAAAGGGCATCAATTTCTTATTAATAAGAGCAATCACGATGTTTCTCATTGAAATTCTTATTTTCGAATGCTAATACTGATGGTATTCCTCCACTTT